>CM062220.1:9555289-9690058 GCA_031216235.1 Syzygium jambos
TCTCAAGAAATATACAAGTATTTGTATATGGTCAATTGAGTACTCACGTAGGAAAAATGGCACGAATGATCCATAAACTTTGGCCCGGTCCTTGAATTTTAGCCTAATACACTATATAGTCCCTCAACTTTTAATTTATTCAATATAATCTCTGAACTTTTGGTACATGTTCGAACTAACCCCTAAACTATATGAAAATATTCAATGCTGTCATTCTATTAATTTAAATTCAGGGACAATATTGAACACTTTCTTATAGTCTAGAGACTAATTTGAATATGTACCAAAAGTTCAGGAATAACATTAAACAAATTAAAAGTTAAGGAAATAAATTACATATTGGGCTAAAGTTCGGAGACCACATTAAACAAATTAAAGGTTCATTGACCATTTATTTCATTATCCCTATCATGTACCTACAAAAAGGGTTGGTCTTTTTCACTAAATTACTTGTGGCATGGGGACTCCTAAGTATTGTATTCCAAGTACCATGTGATCTTAGGCTCCAATCATCTATTCCCAAGAAAACAAAAAGTATATGAATATGGTCAGTTGAGTACTATGATGTACCTCCGAAAAATGGTTTGTCTTTTTCACTAAATTAGTTGTGCAACCGGGGCTCCCATGTCCTGTTAGTATCCAAATACTACCAATCACCCCCACTCAAGACACATTTCAAGCCACATTTTTCTCTTTCATGAGCACAACGTGGCATGCCAGTTTGTCGAAATGCCCTAATGATTGGCCATGCCCTCATCTACCATCTTAGCACCTAAATTTCCCCTTATATGTTTAACTAAGGACGAGATATATCGAGGCCCACCTTTTTTTTTTTTTTTTTGGTCTAATGGAGGTGTTTTTATATTGATGTATGTTATTATCATTCATATTTTATTCACAATATGGGGTTCCCCCTCAATTATGGAGATGAAACTGTCAAAGCAATCAAGATACTCAACGTTTTGCAGTACTAGAAGACAGACACATTAATTTGCATGATTATTTCATGGATTACGCTGCATAATCATTTTCAGGACGTGTCACTATTTGCCTGATTCCAAAAGGCTCAAATACACATAAGCACGCTAAGATAAGTGCTGATTACTATTATATGTGAAGCTAAAAGGAATTACCATTACATAGATGGCTTTAAAACTTTTTGACTACTCTGAATGTGATAGATATGTGTGGAATGTCCACACTCTTTGAGTTTGATATAGAACTAGGGGAAAATTTCAACAAAAGAAAATCCCTTGAAGTGAGGCAATTTTCGCAAACTCGGGGTGCTTGTCTAAAAAAAGTTCCTGAAGTTTGTGACGTCGTATCAACTGACCCTCCAGCTCACCCACAACACAAGTACTCGTCCGGCAATGAGCACGTGCATGTCACGTGCCATTAACTGCACCAATGGACAGGGGCATTTGCGTCCAAAATTATCTGAACACCTAAAATCAAATTTCGCAAATTAATCCTAATCCCCAATATTACTAAAATATACTCCAATCCCAAAAATTCCCAGAATTTCCAATTAAATTAAATTGATCGTTCCTTTGTCCAGGGCAATTGCCGTTTGTTGAAGCAACATGTCTTCAAGTTGGTCATACATCATCAAAATTGTGAGACTGATGGCAGTGGTGGTATGAGATGACTAATTTTTTCTTTAGTGTTGCTTTAGCTTGTTTGGGACGATTTGCCTCCGTAATCTCTCTCCTTTTGTGTGAATTGATGTATGTGAGTCCCATTTTACAAGTGGTATCCATGTGTACATTTTGTAATTGCAAGTGATGCCATTTAGGAAAGAACGGTTCCAAGTTCTGTATTCTACCTGGAACCTGAAACCTACCTGTTGACACATATTTTTAATTGCCCAATTAAATTACACAAAATTAGCAATTAAATTTTTTATTCCTAAAAAAAATTTCATTTAATTGCATGACATGTAGACTTCAGGTGTATTTTTCATTATTAGAATATATTTCCTTTTTTAAAAATATTATTAATTAATAAATAAATAAAAATCAGATCGGGCTTCTTTTGTTCCTCCCTTCTGCGCCGGACTGGGCCTGGCCCGGCCCAGCCCAGCCCCTCCTCCTCCTTCCTCGCGCGAGTCAGCCCCCTCTCCTTCCTTTTTCCTTCCTTCCTTGCTCTTTCCTTCCCCCTTCTGATCGTCGCCGTCGGACCGACGGACGGTGGAACGGCTTTCCCATTCCACCAAGTAAATTGAACGGAGGGGAAGCGTCAGTGAAAGGCATTGAATACCCTTCAATGCTCTGCCTCCTTCCCCTCTTCCCGAGCGCTCCTCCACCGTCTAAAAAAACAGCCCCGAAAGTCAAGGGGACAAGCTCGGCTAGGCAACGAAGATGCAGGGCGAGTTAATGGAGCAGAAGCAAGTGGATTTTGGCAATAAAAAGTCGAAGAAGAAGCGCGGAGCAGAGGACAGAGAGGGAAGAAGAGAAAAACAGGGGAGGTAGGGACAGTGGGAAGAGAGTAAGAGAGAGATCTGGAGAGAGATTTTTTGGGCAAACCAAGGGGAGAGACGTCTAGTGTGAAGCTCCCCAGTGCCCACCATGCCGGAACCACGACCGACGAGCCGCGACCACGCCCCTTTTCCGGCTTCGAAGCCACGCACTTTAGATGTTCGAAAAAAATACCATAGTAAGAAGATTGAGGAGTTCATCAGTAAAGAGGCAAAGTGAGAGCGAGAGAGAGCCTCGGTCGACGCCTTGGCTCCTCGCAAGCCTCGTCCAACGACCCGAACTCTGGTCGACGTTGGTAAGCACGAAACGGTAAGCCCCTGTTTTGCCCGAGAATCCCTTGGGCTCTGTTTTTGGGCATCTCGGGTCGGAGTTAGCAACCGTTCTGTTCACGCGAACTCCGACTCACGCCGTCTCCATGCCAAGTCCCCACAACCTCATACGTCGCGTGTCCAGAGTCCTGGTTCGGAGCCGAGCCGCCGAGCGAGCCGAGCATCCTTCGTTCTTGAAGCACCCGCCACCTGTTTGTTGAAAAGCCTCGATGAAATCCAGTTTTATATCCCTCTTTTGGCTGAAGTCAAGGCCGTCTGGGGAACGAGGATCCGCGCGAAGGGATGTTTTTTCCGGGGCACCGGTGTTGCCCGATCCGTGGCCGTCATCTTGGCTGTCCGCGGAGGCCGCGGACAGCGTTCCCTGGACTCCTCGCCTCGGCCTTCGCTAAGGCGTCGGCGGACAGCTGCTGGTCCGAGTGTTCAGCCCGGACCAGCGAGGCAACTCTTGGAGGTCCCCCAGCCTGACGGAAACGAGCGGCGTTGCTCACCACGGCCGTCTCCGTCGCGGTGAAGGACTGACCGACAGAGGAGCGGAGACAGAGAAAGTGCAGCGGCTGAAACGGGCAGGCTTGGGGGATTGGCGGTCGTCGACCGACCGACCGACCGCGGCAGGGGCGGTCGGGCGTGGCCGACCAGCCCTAAAAAGGCCGAAAGAGAGTTTGAGAGAGGCGGCGGCTCGGGCGAGCACACGGCCGAGGAAGATGAGGCGTCGCGGCCGAGGCAGTGCAGGGGCAGGGGAACACGGGGGAAGCCGGGTCTGTTGAGGAACAGGCCGGGTCGGGCCGGGTCAGGCGTGGAGGTCTGACCCGGCTCTCTAGGGTTTTCTTTGTTTCGTGGGCTGGGCTGGCTTAGGTTTTAAATGGGTTTGACTTGGGCTTGTTTAGTTTTAATTTACTTTTGGGATTTGGGATGGGCTTTCTTTTTAAGGTTTTTTTAGTCCCAATCCAGTGTTGGGCCCGGGCCGGTCCTAAACCGGGTCGGATGTGGAGATCCAACTCGATGTCCGTTTATAATATATTATAATATAATATTATTAAAAAAATTCAAAAATTCCGAAAACTCAAAAAAATGGAAATTAGGCTTTCGAATTGCTTTTTCTCACTCTCTTGTATGATTAATACCATGCTTAATTGTACGTCGTTTGCTTCGCATTTTTTGAATTGCGTGTTTAATTTGACTTTGCATATGGCCGATTAAAGGCATGTTAGGCTTTTGTTTGTGCAATTCTGATGCATTGATTGTCGTTTCCTTAGCTTGATTAGGATCAGAACCCTAGTATTCACAATCAATAGAAAAACTGCACCAATACCTTTAAATGTTGTTTGAATAAAGATTAGGTACCGAAAGGGCACTAGCTAGATAACTAGTGTAATTAAGTCGTCAAATTCTTAGAATCTTTGGTTCGTAGGAATAAGATGATTCTCCCGTTACTTTAATTAGGTTTCTGATCGACTCACCCCAAGCTAATTAATGGCGACTCCTAGATAAAAATTACTTGCGAGTTAAAAAACCTAAACCACAAGTCACGATATGATATGGGCTTGGAAGAGCTCGAGTCAAGTCGTAGACCTACACTTAGCGCATCTAGACGCACGCCATTCAAACCAAAGAGCATGGCAGGTTGCAACACTACCCTATCGCAAGTTACCCTATCGCAAGTTCTAGGGTCGGTTCAGGGTTTACCCAGGTTCCATATGGATTATTAATTAAACGATTGCTGTAAATCATTACCTTTTATTATCACCACTTGTTCATACAATCCATTTATCACAACTTACTTTAGATAAATGAAAAATATGAAATATTACTAAAGTAAAAGTCTCAATCATAAAATGAAAGTTCAGACTAGTGGTTCTAAATTGTACACTCATCATCGGATACCATGAAATACCGCAGAATCACGCGAAGACATAACAAAGAAAAACACAAAACCCTATTCCAGGTTCCACCGACCTCACACCTAGAACATATCCGTCGAAACAGGTTACTCAATTTTTGGAACCTGAAATCTGCTCTACATATCATAGAATTTGAAACTACATATCCAGCTTTCAGGTTCCAAGTTCTACTCTAGAATCATACTCAACCCTAATGCCGTTGTGATCCTTAGGTGACGTCATTTTGGAAATTTTTTTTTATCTTTTGTTGTGGTTTTTACGGTGTTATGATTTATTGTGTATTGCATGGAAACATATTGACATTAATTTTTCTTCCATTTTGCACCAAATGAAGGATGCAAAGATGTGAACTACAGAATCTCTTATAGCAAAGGTGCTGAATAAGACGAGTTTGTCATTATTGATCCGGATGACTCCAGGAATTTAATAAATGACAGTGTCAACGTGATTGTTCAATAGAGTGGGATAGTAGGCAGTTATGAGTATGCAGATGTTGAGCTGATAATATAGATTTCGTGAATATGAGAAGTCAAATTGAGTATAGACATCTTGAGTTCAATGTTGAAGTGAATATGGAGAATAATGTTTTCAAGTTGGGGATGTGCTATTAATGCTAGGGGGTTTAGAGAAGCTATTGAGAACTACGCCGTGAAAAATGGGAAGCGAGTGAGGTTCATTAAGAATGAACCAATAAAGTTGAGAGCAATATGTTCTAAGAGCTCTAATTGGCTTATATATGCTTCCAAAGTGTACAGGGAGCGTACTTTACGAGTCAAAATATTCAAACTTGTACACATCTAACATAACTTTATATGTTCCCCATATAAGCATTAAATGGCTAGCAAGCAAGTACCATGATAGATTGAGGAGCAATATCACATGGCCAGGTGATACAGAACAATAGAGTCTAAGAATGTTTTGAAATTGTCAGGGCAATGATTCATAGAGACAGGACTACAACAACAAGTATGATCATAGGGAAGGAGGATGAGCAATTTTGGATAGCTATTGCCAAGCACTTGTTAATGCCAACCCAAGATCCATATGTGTAACCAAGATTGAGGCATGTCAAGAGTAATTCAAGTTTAGAGTCCACATTTTTTCAGATGCATTAAGCATGGACTTTCTAAAAAGATGTAGGTGCTTTGTAAGATTTGACAGTTGCCGTGTGTCATCAGGATACAAATGTATAGATGACAATAACTTGATATATCCTTTGCATGGGTAGTAGAGGGGCAAGAAACGTTCGAAGTACTAGACTGGCTTGTCTAATAAACTAAAAGGATTGTTACAAACATTGGCAAATCTAATACCTAAAGCAGGACATAAAATTTTGCTTGAGGCATCTTTAATGAGAACTTCAGGCTGCATCCCAACGGATTGGAACTTCAAAAGCTGGTTTAGAAAACTGCAATGGCAACTGGGTATGTGATTTTAAGTTAGCAATGGAGAGCTAACGAAGTAGGCTCGGACATGAAGAATGTTTCAATGGCATTATTAGATTGAGACACTGAATTGTGTTCACAAGAATGCTGCATCCGTTGATGAAGATGATATCAAGATTGTGGGATTGCCGAACACAACCAGAAGCAGTGACTCCGTGTCTGGGATTTTCAACATAATTTGGCATGTCTCCAGACACGGTGCCGGGTCAGCATTACCAAAAATCCCTGTTGTTCGCAAACCATCAGAAGACGCCATCGAGCGGGGCTCTCAGAGTTGCCAACATCAATCCCCAGAGAACGGTGAGACATTTTCTCTAAATTCCACTGCTGCATCGTTCAATTTGACTGTCAATGACTGCCAAGTATTCATCCAAATTTACGACTGCAGATTTTCTTCGAGAATAGTGTTAGGAACATACAGGCTCGGAAGCGGCTCGTCCTTCGAACCGTGCTGGTAAGTCATTAAATAGGGTAACAATTTATTTTAGTCCTCCACTAACAGTCATGTGAACCAAACACCACACCAACTGCTTACCAAATAAGAGTCCGTAAATGGATATTAAAACAAATTGTAATGTATGATTGATGGGGTGCCGGTAATATTTTTACAGGTTGGCACTTCTAACAGGCCAAAAGGTGCAGACTATGCACTTGAGAACATCAACAACTTGAGGGAGGCAATCCCAGAGCTTTGGGAATTCGAAGTGAAGTCTGAAGTGGGTTACTCAGGCGAGGTTGCTGTGGAAACCTCCGTGACAGCTTAGGTTTCATTTCTTATGTCGTCACTCCTCTTCCTGTCCCTTGTAACACATGAAATATGAAATGGTGAGATAAAGATGTATGTCGCCCTTGGTGTTCACCATTTCGTTGCCTAGTCGCTGTAGATGTCTTCTTTTGCAGTTATAACAAAATCTCAATACTACAACTTTGCTTTCGCATGCTGCTGTACCAAAATCTGATTGGACCGATCCCTCTGGAAGAGTGCCTTTATCATTATCATTGAAGTTGCAATGGGTTCCCGACTATAAACAATTCAGTAGGAAGGCCGTGCCAATTAATGTCGGCGGTAAAACGGAAAACGAACATAATATTTTATATGACATGATTGCTTTGGGCCAGAATAATAATAGTACTTTTACGTCCTGAGAATCCTCATTTTTTTGTCCCGAGTTTAGGATCTCTAGTTCTCCGCCCTGAATCTAGTCCAGAAGTAGCATGTCTTCTGGATGTTGATGTATTTGTTCGTATCTTCTTTTTCCTTTTTCTTGACAATAAACATCTAAACAAGTACAAGCCTTAATAGAAAACAAAAACGACGTCCGCAATGAAGCTACAAATCCTCGGTAAAGCTCTAAATCTGATATAAATATGTAAGCATTGAGATATCGTTTTCCTATATCTACTCATTATGAGACGTGCATTACTAAGCCGATAGGCTGATCGAACCTCTAGAACTGGTGTTGTCATTTGTCTTAGGTAGGACTTACGACCATCAAATTAGGGAGTTCATCGGCAAAGTAGCAGACTGGAACAGGACAAAAAGAAAATCCAGATTTGCGGTTGCGAGGATTGAATGTTAGATCATCCCTCCTTCTACTCTCCGTTGCTGTACCTTTCCAGGTCAAGCAAACCACGTCACTTGGATGCCCCCATGACAACCGCAATTGGAAGTTCTTTAGTGGCAAAACAACAAATGGAATCGAATATCTTTAAGTCCCATGACGGGGGTAATAATTGGGGAGGGAAAGAGTTAGAAATGGTGCTTTCAACAAGAAGCCACAGCCGTGCTTCTAATCAAATACGTAACTTTCTTCCCAATATTCTAGTGCTGTGTTTGTAAACCCTTTATTTCATCTTTCAACTTTCACTTGCACTTTTTCCCTCTGGCATCCGGTCTTAGGGCTCCAATTATAATGTTCTCAAGAAATATACAAGTATATGCACATGATCAATTGAGTAACATCATGTACATACAAAAAGGGTTGGTCTTTTTCACTAAATTAGCGATGCAATGGGGCTCCCGAGTATTGTAAGTACCCAAGTACTACATGATCTTAGGGCTCCAATCATTTGTTCTCAAGAAAACAAACAATATATGTATAGGGTCAGGCGAGTGCTATGATGTACCTCCGAAATGGGTGCGTCTTTTTCACTAAATTAGCTGTGGCGTGGGGACTCCCACCCCATGTCTTGTTAGTATCCAAATACTACCAATCACCCCAACTCAAGACACATTTCATGCCACGTTTTTCTCTTTAACGAACACGACGTGGCATGCTAGTCTGTCCAAATACCCTAACTATTGGCCATGCCTTCTTTTACCAAATTAGCCCTTAAATTTCCACGTATTTGGTTAACTTGGAAAGAGATTATAATGAGGCAAACGTCTTTTTTTTTTTGGTCCAATAGAGGTGTTTTGATATTGATGGATGTTATTATCACTCATATTTTATTCACAATACGGGGTTCCCCCTCAATTATGGAGATGAAACTGTCGAGCAATCAAGATAATCACGTTATGTAGTACTAGGAGACCGACACATTGATTTGCATGATTATTCTATCGATTACGCTGATGATTATCGCAATAATAATCATTTTTAGGACGTGTCACTATATGCCTGACGCCAAAAGGATGAAATACACGTAAGTACTCTAAGATAAGTGTTGATTACGATTATATGAGAAGCTAAAATAATTACCATTACAGAAATTGCTTTAAAACCTTTTGAGTACTTTGAATGTGATAGATATGTGTGGAATGTCTGCATTCTTTGAGCTTGATAAAGAATTAAGGGAAAATTTCAAAACCCAAAAAAACCCCCATTGAAGTGAGGTAATCTTTCCAAAAAAAAAAAGTGAGGCAATTTTTGCAAAATCAGCATGTTTAGGAGTTAGCATGGTTCCAGGGTAAAACTTAGAACTGGAGAACCGAACCGATGGGAACATATCTAGTTCTAAGTTCCAGGTTCCAAGATATACTTGGTAGGTTCCATGTTCCAAAAATTGGGAACCTGTTTCGACAGTAACTTGGAACTTGTAACAAGTTTTTGTACTTTTCTTGATTTATGTTTTAGTGTGATCCTACAGTATTTCATGTCGTCCGATGATGTGTGTATAATCTGAAATCAATAATCCGAGCTTTCATTTTATAAATCAGACTTTTATTTTGTTAATATTTCATATTCTTTATTTGTCTAAATATAAGTTGTGACAAATGGATTGTAGTAGCAAGTGGAGATCATTAAAAGTGATAATTCATTGTAATCATTCAATTAATAATACAGGTAGAACCTGGGTAGACCCCGGAACCTGTGATGGGGTAGATTCTAGGTTCTAGGTTCTAGGTTCTAGGATATACGTGATGGGTTTCAGGTTCTAAAAAAATGAGGAATACGAGTAGATTTTATGTTTTAGGTGAAACCTATATAGAATCCGAAACCATGTAACAACTGACCCTACCGGTTTTTGTCTAGAAATAGTCCCTGAAGTTGGTGAGGTGGTCCCAATTAACCCTCCAACTCACCCGCGGGACAAATACTCATTTGGCAATGATCACGTGCGTGTCGCATGGCATTATCTGCATCAATGGACAAGGACATTTGCATCCGAATTTGTCTGAACAATTGTCACAACAATTAAACCAAATTTCACAATCCCAAAAGTTTTCCCAATTAAACTAAATGGATCGTCCCTTCGTCAAGGCAATTGCCGTTTGTTGAAGCAACTTGTCATCAAGTGGCTCGTGCGTGGTCGAATTGTGAGACCGATGGCAGTGATGGTATGCGAGGAGTATTTTTTTTCTTTGGTGTTACTTTGGCTTGTTTGGGATGATGTGTCTCTGCATTCTCTCTCCTTTTGTGAGAATTGATGCACATATATATATATATGTACATTTTGTAATTGCAAATGGTGCCGTTGTGGTCTCTAGGTGACGTCGTGGTCCCTATTTTGGAATTTTTTCACCATTTTGTTATGGTTTATTTTGTATTGCACGGAAACCTATTGATGTTAATTTTTCTTCCATTTTGCACCAAGTGAGGGATGCAAATATGTGAACTACAAAAATCTCTTATAGCAAGGGTGCTGCATAAGATGAGTTTGCCATTATTGATTTGGACGATTTATACAGCAGAAATTTAGTAAATGACGGTGTCGATAGTGATGATTCAATGGAGAGGGATAGGGAAGTAGTAGGCAGTAGTGAATACTGAGATGTGTAGCTTAAAATATAGAGTTCTTGAATATGAAAAGTCAAAATGAGTACAGACATCTTGAGTTCAATGCTGGAGTGGATTTGGAGAATCATGTCTTCAGGTTGGGGGTGTGTTTTATTAATGCTGAGGAGTTTAGAGAAGCCGTCGGGAACTATGCCATGAAAAAAGGTAGACGAGTGAGGTTCATTAGAATGAACCAAACAAATTGAGAGCAGTGTGTTCTAAGAGCTTTGATTGGCTCATACACGCTTCCAAAGTGTAGATGGAGCATGCTTTATGAGTCAAAGCCTTCAAGCCTGTATAAATATGCAATGGAACTCTATATCTTTCTCAGTTATGCATTAAATGGCTAGCAAGCAAGTATCATGGTAGATTGAGGTGTAAGAATTTCCTAATGTGGGCTTCATTAATTGAAATTGACTGAATTAGTTTGGTCTAATAAAGGTAAGATATATGGATTCTTAATAAGTCTAATATGGGGCTGGCTGGTGTGGGCCGAGTACGGCCCGGCCCGTAATGAGAGGGCCCGTGGTCGAAGACTCTATAAATAGCGCTCAAGTCCCTCCCCTAACCTGATGATGCACATTTTGACTCACATACGGATTTAGAGAGAACTTTCTTCTCGTGAGTGGCAATCTCATTAGGCCAGTGTTCTAACGAAGGGATAGGGGAGAAGAACTTGAGTTCGTGTTCGGAAAACCGTCGCTAATTCCGCGTCAAGTTCGATGGATTCCAAACCAGGTACGCGAATCAACAATTTCTCCATCATCGTGTTTCGATTTCTAATTATGGTGATCCTGGGTGTGCCATTTTCGTGGCCTTACATTTGGTATCAGAGCCTGCCATAGATTAGAATCGAAACATGCGGATTAGAATCGTTTTTCGTTTTGTCCGAGAGGTTTTTGCCCAATTTCGAAATTTTTTATCCGATGAAAGTTAAATTTTATTACATATTTGGAATCTACTCGTCGAGACGAGAAAAATGGTGGGCGGCACGTCGCCGGAGGAGGCCGGACGCGCCGTCACGCGCCTGCACGCGCCCTAGGCGCGGCGGCGCGTGTCGGCCACGCGCGGCCGTGTACAACCGACGCGTTCGTTCGCCCGGTAACCGTATGCTGACGTCAGCATGACGTCAGCGGGGCGCGAATCCGGTTGACCCGGATCCTGACCTGACCCGGTCGTTGACCCGACCCGGATCCTGACCCGACCCGGTCATTGGCCCGACCCGGATTTTTTACCCGACCCGACCATTGACCCCGACCGGTCAACCGATCGGACCGGTCCGTTGACCGTTGACCGGTCGGACCGGCTGTTCGGACCGGTTTGACCGGCTGAACGCGCGCGCACGCGCCGCGCCTTCCGGCGGCGCGTGAGGGCGCGTCCGACATCCGTTTTGGACGATCTTGGTATCGACGCGCTCGTATCGAGATGCTCTACATTGTGGTGTATTTATTTTACATGTTTGAAGCTTTTAAAGATGTGAAAATACGTATAGAACCCTATGTACGCGTATTTTTAGGGTATTTTTGCGTATTTTCGTGTATTTCTCTATGGTTTCGGAAATACATATGGTAGCTCACATGTATATCACCACATAAGGACTGTGTAGAGTGTTATTCATTGTCTATCAATGAATGGAACAGTATAATTAGCATGACATGTAATTTCAGAGACATACGCCCCTGTCTTTACGTCTAGCATTACATGTATATAGTAAATGTGATACATAAAGTTTATATCCCTGGTATGAGAGATTTTCAAGGATTCAGTTGAGTTGTGACCGCCAAAGTGGCACACTTGACTGGGTTTGAGAGATATCAGTCTCATATTGTGGTGGGATGTCTCCTGGTCTATTACGTGATTATACTCCCAAAGGAGGTGATCTTGTATTAGTTCATGGAGGGGTACATGTATAGCATGTGCTTGAGAAATGACTAATCTTAGTGGTTCATACACCCAAAGGTGGTGATTTCGCGAAAGATTAGAATATGTTCTCATGGCCGATGTCATGTAGAGAGTATACAACTGCATGTCATATTTTCTGCCCAAAGGTGATTATATGATGATGTATGTAACTCTTTGGATAAGTATTCACATGATGCTGATTGTATTGTTTGTTTGTTTTCCAGTCACCTTTTCTGTAAACGGCAATTCCATTTCAATTGAGGTCCTTACTGGGTTGAACTTTAAGAAATGGAAAGAGGATTTTCTATTTGGAATGGAGCTGGCAGATGTTCACATTGCTCTTACAAAGGATAAGCCGGCAGATATCACGGCCACCAGTACTGAAGCTGAGAAAATGGACTATGCTGCCTGGGAAAAGAGCAATCGGATTTGTTTATTGACAATGAAGAAATCCATTCAAGAACACTTGAAAAGTGGTTTGCCAGCTGACTGTACTGCTAAGGAAATGATGGCAGCCTTAGAGGCCAGAAACCGTATTTCATCTAATGCTGAGGTTGGTACACTTCTTCAAAGGCTCTTCAATATGAAGTATGATGGTACTGCTGGGGTTAGAGATTATGTCCTTAGGATGATAGACCTAAAGACAAAGCTTCAAGCTCTTAATGTTTCCATTCCCGATGCTTGTATTGTGCATCAAGCCTTGAACACTCTTCCACCTGATTTTGGGATTATAAAGACAAATTATAATTCCCAAGATGAGACTTGGTCAGTTAATGACTTGATAGCAAGAGTGGTGGCAGAGGAAGAGAAACTTAAGAAGGAAAAAGGGCATCTAGCCTTATATGTTTCCAATTCCCACAAAAGGAAGAATAAGAAGTCCAGAAATCGTACTCATAAAGGTACTTATGACACTACCGGTCAATCTGACAATATGGGTCCAAAGAAGACATCCTTTAAAAGGGATGGTGGCCACTGCTTCTTTTGTAAGAAGAAAGGTCACATAAAGAAGGATTGTGCAAAGTTTAAAACTTGGTTGTCCAAACGTGAGCCTACAGGTAATGATTCTTTGGCACTTGTTTGTGAATCCAACCTATCAGAAGCACCATCCAGTTCTTGGTGGCTCGATAGCGGTGCAACTAATCATGTTGCGTTTACCATACAGGGATTCATAAACCGGAGGAAGCCAAATCAGGATGAATCAAGACTCACTGTGGGAAACAACGAGAAAGCTGATGTTGTGTTTGTGGGAGATGTAATCTTGATTCTAGACTCTGGTTTTAGATTAATGTTGAAAGACACTTTCTATGTACCTTCATTTAGACGGAACTTAGTTTCCGTATCGTGTTTGGACATGTATGGCTACTCTTTTGAAATCAAGAACAATGTTATTTCTTTGTTTCTTAATTCAAATAAGATTGGGTGCTGTTATATGTCCAACGGATTGTACAGATTGTGTTTGTCTCCCAATGACATATACGTCGCTTATACGGCTGAAAAGGTTGTTTCTAAGAGACCATTACCTAAGGAACAGTCTTATACATTGTGGCATAAACGGCTTGGCCATATCTCTAAGGATAGAGTAGAAAGGCTGATAAAGACTAACATCCTGCCTGCTCTTAAAAATGACTTAGAGACATGCGTAGACTGTTGTAAAGGTAAAATGACCAAGATAAGGAAGAAAACTGCCGTCCGAAGTTCTAACTTATTGGAGGTCATTCACACCGATATAAGTGGACCCTATACGGCAACCTTGTGTAGAAATTTTTATTTCATCACATTTATTGATGACTATTCTCGATATGGCTATCTGTACTTGATTAAAGAAAAGTCCGAGTCTCTTGATAAGTTCAAGATTTTTCGGACTGAAGTCGAGAAACAGTTGGGAAAGGTCATAAAGGTTGTTAGATCTGACCGAGGTGGAGAGTATTATGGCAAGCATGGCGATGCCGGACAGCTTAAGGGGCCATTTGCCAAATACTTAGAGGATTCTGGGATAGTGGCTCAGTTTACTATGCCTGGGAGTCCTGAGCAAAATGGTGTGGCCGAAAGGCGCAATCGCACCCTTATGGAAATGGTGAGGAGTATGATTAGTAGGACTAATTTACCTGGTTTTCTGTGGGGTGAAGCTTTGAAAACAGCTTTGTACATTCTAAATCGTGTACCTACTAAAGCTGTTCCATTGACTCCTTTTGAGTTATGGACTGGACGTAAGCCTAGCTTAAACCATCTTAAGGTTTGGGGATGTCCTGCAGAAGTGAAGTTGTATAATCCAACATTAAGTAAGTTGGACTCCAGAACCACTCGGTGTTACTTTGTATCTTACCCGGATCATTCGAAGGGATATCGGTTCTATAATCCCAATGGAGGCACAAGAATTGTGGAATCACAGACAGCCAAGTTTTTGGAGTTTGATGTGGCCGAAGAAAGTAGCTGCTCACAGACTATTGAGAAAAATAGTACGGTGGGTAATATTGTATCTTTATCTCCTCCCATACAGATAATTGTGGAAACTCCCACACCACAGACTGAACTTGTTGAGGCTCGGGATCCTGTTGTCGAGGCAGCTCCTAATGAAGTTCCTCAAGGCTCTCAGGTCCAGGATGAGGCTGTTGTTGTTCCAGTAAGGAGATCCATTAGGGAGAGACGATCAGCTATACCACCGGACTATTTAGTCTATATAGGAGAGCAAGACTACGATATCGGTTCTGTGGCTGATCCAATGACTTATGCGGAAGCTGTTTCTTGTCCTCAGTCAGAACTGTGGTTGGATGCAATGAGAGATGAAATGCAGTCTATGAAGCATAATGAAGTTTGGGAACTTGTTGAATTGCCTGAAGGTCATAGACCTATTGGCTGCAAATGGGTGTATAAGACTAAAAGGGACTCCAAAGGAAAGATTGAGAAGTTTAAAGCCAGACTGGTAGCCAAGGGTTTCACTCAGAGAGAAGGAGTAGACTATGAAGCAACTTTTTCTCCGGTCTCTTCTAAAGATTCTTTCAGAGTGATCATGGCATTAGTAGCTCATTTCGATATGGAGTTACACCAGATGGATGTTAAAACTGCCTTTCTCAATGGAGACCTTAATGAAGAAGTCTATATGATGCAACCCGAAGGTTTTGCAGCAAATGATTCAGGTACGCTTGTATGTAGACTGAAAAAGTCTATTTATGGTCTCAAGCAAGCTTCTAGACAATGGTACTTGAAGTTTCATAGTGTTGTCGCTTCATTTGGTTTTGTTGAGAACAAAGTAGATCAGTGTATATACTGCAAGGTCAGTGGGAGGAAATTCATTTTCCTTATACTCTATGTAGATGATATCCTACTTGCGAGCAGTGACCTTGGTTTACTGCATGAGACAAAGCGGATGTTGTCAAAGAACTTTGATATGAAGGACCTTGGTGAGGCGTCTTTTGTCCTTGGCATTGAGATTCATAGGAATCGTTCTCGCCGACTATTGGGTTTATCTCAGAGGGCATATGTTGATCGTATTTTAGAAAGATTCAACATGCAGCAATGTAAGCCAGGAATTGCTCCTGTCTGTAAAGGTGATAAGTTGAGTCTGTCACAATGTCCTCATTCAGATTTTGAGAAAGCCCAAATGAAGAATGTACCTTATGCTAGTGCACTTGGGAGTATTATGTATGCTCAAGTATGTACTAGACCAGATATTGCTTTTGCAACAGGACTTCTAGGCAGATATCAGTCAAATCCAGGACACGATCATTGGGTTGCTGCCAAGAAGGTTTTGAGGTACTTAAAGAGGACAAAAGACTATATGTTGATTTACAAACATGTTCAGGACCTACAACTAGTTGGGTATTCGGATTCAGACTTTGCTGGCTGTCAGGATGAAAAGAAGTCGACAACAGGTTACATCTTTAAGTTAGCAGGAGGTGCAGTATCATGGAAAAGTGAGAAACAGAAATCAATGACATCCTCTACCATGCAAGCGGAGTTTGTAGCATGCTTTTCGGCCGCTACTCAGGCAATTTGGCTCCGAAACCTCATTAAGGAGTTGACCGTATTTGATTTTGTGGATAGGCCCATACAGTTGTATTGTGACAATAACTCTGCAGTGTTGTTTGTTAACAACAACAGAGGTCTCAAGGGGTCTAAGCATATGGAGGTCAAGTACCTGACTATAAAAGAAAAAGTTCAGGATGGTGACATTGCAGTAGAGCACATTTCAACAGATGATATGATTGCAGATCCGCTAACTAAAGGCCTTCGCCCTTGTATATTTGATCGACATGTCATTAACATGGGCTTAGGAATATCATGGGATACTGTCAATTAGTGGGAGCTGTTTAGTTTTATGTTGCTCTTATGAAGTTTGTATATGATTTTGTTACATTTTTGTAATAATTGAATATGTATCAACTCTTTTGCATTCAATGAGGTATTTGTGAATGTAGATTTATCAAGTTGAGTACATATATTTGATGAAAATCTCGAGGCGTTGTGTAAACCTTGAGTACAGGCTATGGGGCATTCTTGGTATTAGCCTTAACAATATGTCTTGTTACACATAAAGTACAGTTAACTATCAAGCTAAGACATATGAAGGTTCGTTGGAACCATGAAGGATATTCTCTGGTGACACACTAGGTTTTGTGACACTTAAGGAGAGAGAATTTGGACTAACAAAATGGATAACACATGAAGTATCACTCATTATGAGGTATTGTCCATTTGACACACTACCATATTGAATCCATATCAGTAAAGTTGAAAGCACTCGTGACCATGGAAGGCTCTGCGTGAGTACATGCAGTTACCGCCATGATTCGGTGTTCGAGACTTTATGGGATCGGATTGACTATTAAGAATAATCTCTAGACCAATATAAGGGTGCGCACACAGTTCTCTTTCAATTAATATCGCCCAAGTGGGAGAATGTAAGAATTTCCTAATGTGGGCTTCATTAATTGAAATTGACTGAATTAGTTTGGTCTAATAAAGGTAAGATATATGGGTTCTTAATAAGTCTAATATGGGGCTGGCTGGTGTGGGCCGAGTACGGCCCGGCCCGTAATGAGAGGGCCCGTGGTCGAAGACTCTATAAATAGCGCTCAAGTCCCTCCCCTAACCTGATGATGCACATTTTGACTCACATACGGATTTAGAGAGAACTTTCTTCTCGTGAGTGGCAATCTCATTAGGCCAGTGTTCTAACGAAGGGATAGGGGAGAAGAACTTGAGTTCGTGTTCGGAAAACCGTCGCTAATTCCGCGTCAAGTTCGATGGATTCCAAACCAGGTACGCGAATCAACAATTTCTCCATCATCGTGTTTCGATTTCTAATTATGGTGATCCTGGGTGTGCCATTTTCGTGGCCTTACATGAGGAACAACCTCACATGACCAGGTGCTTTATGAGGAGAACAATGGAGTCTAAAAATGTTTTGAACTGTTCAGGCAATGGTCAATAGAGTCAGGGCTATAGCAACGAGTTTTGAAACTGATTGGACCGATCCCTCTAGAATAGTGCCTTTATCATTGAAATGGCAGTCGGCTTCAGACTATAAACAACACAGTAGGAAGGCCATGACGATGAATGTTGACGTTATTACGGAAAACGAACATATCGTTTTATATGACATGATTGTTTAGGGCCAGTATAGTAATAGTACTTAATTTTATGTCCTGAAAATCTTCATGTTTTTGTACTGAGTATAAGGTCTCTGGTTGTCCACCCTGAATCTAGTCCAGAAATAGTATGGCTTATGGATGTTGATGTCATTGTTCATTTCTTCTTTTCCCTTTTGTTGACAGTAAACATTCAAACAAGTACGAGCCTTAACATGGAAAACAAACACTACGTCCAGAATGAAGCTACAAATCCCCATTTCTGCATCTCTCCCAAATGGTAAAGCTCTAAATCCGATAGGCTGATATGTGCATTAGTAAGCTGATATGCCGATCAAACCTCTAGAACTAGTGTTATTATCTGTCTTAGGTCAGTCTTACGAGCATCATATTCATTTGGCTGGGAGTTCATTGGCGAAGCAGTAGATTGGAACAGCACAAGAAGAAGATCCAGACTTGCAGTTGCAAGGACTGAATGTTTATGCTTCTGCAGTCAGCTTTGGGAAGCAATCACCCAATTTCTCTTTGCAAGGATTGAATGTCGGTCATCCCTTCTACTCTCTCGTTGCTGTACCTTTCCAAGTCAACCAAACCACCTCACCTACTGGAACCTAGAGCCCCCTGTGACGGCTACATTTGGAAAGTCTTTAGTGGGAAAAAAACAAACGCAATTGAAGTTTATATAATGGGGGTGTCCCGGTGGTTGTTGTAATAATTGAGGAGGGAAAGAATTAGAAATGGTGCTTTCACAAGAACCAACTTCACTGGTTCTTGTCAAATGCGTAACTTTCTTCGCAAATTTTTTAGGCCACAGTTGAGAGTTGTGAAAGAGAGAAAAATATAATAATACCCTCCTAGTTTTGTATCTGCAAACCCGTTATTTCATCTTTGAACTTTTGCTTGTACTTTTTCCTTTGGTATATGATCTTTGGGCTCCAATTGTTGGTTCCCAAGAAAACTTAAAGCACATGTATTTGGTCAATTAAGTACTATCGTGTACATATTAAAAAGGGATTCATCTTTTTCACTAGATTAGTTGTGGCATGGGGAACCCCAACTATTGTTAGTATAACATTTCATGCCATCTTTATTCTCTTTCACAAATGCATTGTGGCATGCCAGTGTCACAGACCGAAGTTTCTTGGCCGCAAACAACCCTATGCAGGACCTAATGAGTCGGAACACTAGGCCAAACTTCCTTTAATAGATCATTCTCAAGGACAGTATGTCGAATCGCATCCTCATAATTAATCATACCAAGCTCAATTTAGCTTAGGCATCGAGAGTGGATTGGCATGTTTTGTTGATCATCCGCGTTGATGATTATTGTAATAATAGTAATTTTTAGGATGGGTCACTATGCGCCTAAAATACACATAAGCACAGAAAGACGAGTGTTGATTCCAAATATGAGAAACTAAAAAAAGAATAACCATTATAGAGATCGCTTTTTAACTTTTTAAGCACTTCGAATGTGATAGATAAGTGTGGAATTCCTACATCCAGCCGTTGGTTTCATCTAGTAACGTTGCAAGGGGAACCACTCATTTCGTCTTGCATGGAAAGGGCAACCAGTGAAAAGAAACGCAGAAGAGAGTTAGCTTGAAGATGAAGACGCCCAAGAGAGAGGATGGGAGATAGCAGCAGTGGGATCTGCTCACCAAATTCTGGGATAGAGACCTTGGCTAATCAATTCTGATGTTTTAGAAGCCAGGAAGAAGATTGTTGAAGCCCAAATTTAGCGTCTCGAAGAAAGGAAGGCCCCAAGAAAGTCAAGCCTAACCTCGAGAGCAAGCCCGAGGCAGCCTTTCTCATGAAGTGACTGCTAATCACCCACGACATTAGCATGAGTTACGAAGAATTTCTTTTTTTCGATTATGGGATGCACATGGCAAGACGTTATGGTGCACACGAGAGAGAGAAAAAGAGCTTTGCACAAAGGTAGGTTCTGTGGATTTTGTGCTTTTCCCAGTTTTTGTGTTCTATTAGCAATACTAGCCTTCAGCATACCTTGAATGTGTTCCATAACGGTTTGTGATTGAGGAGTGCTAATTTAAAACGTCGAGAGAAATAAAATAGAGGCAATCCAGAAGCACAGAAGAACCTCCAGTTGCCTGTGACGAGTGTGGAGCACGGAAGCATATGCTTGGTGCACCGAGGAGCTTGTCTGAAAAGGAAAGTCGAATCTAAGAAGGTATATGTCAATGAAACGAAAGGATCATGCATTTTTAAGGAAGAGATAGTTACAATTTAGTATGACATGACTTGATATTAGCTCGAAGAATTGTATGTGCTAATAATAGCACGAGTCTTTGATGACTGAATGCCCTAATCCAGAGTGTCCGAATTCACATCATAAATTAGGTTGGGATTGAACTACGAGATTATTGAATTCTTAAATCGTTTATTTTGCCCACTTACTAGCCGATCGACCTCAATTAAAAAAAATCGTCTAAGGAGATAGATAATTATTCCAAAATTTTGGAAGAACTGACTCTAAGACTAAGTGAATTCCAAAATTTTGGAAGAATTGGCTCTAAGACTAAGTGAATTTGAAGATTATTACCTCAAGGGAAATTCTTGTTGACCCTATGTGTCTTGATGATTACAAAACCATCAATTACACATTCTTTTTATGAATGTGTTCAAGCTAGATTGCCCAGATCAGATGTTCAAACTGCCCAGGACATGCCCCATTGCAAAACTCACTTTACCGGGCCCTCATGTCTAGGCTTCCAACAATAACTCTACTTTGATCACTTTTTTTGTGAAGAGCTGAATGGGCGATCAGAATTCAAAAGGCGGGCACTAGGGGTGCATTTGGTAACGGACCAAATAATAACTGATTTTATTCTTTTGTTTCTATAATCAATTTTGGAACTGCAATCTGTTTGGTAGATTTTTTGTTTCCGGGCACAAATTTACACAAATTTATTTCCAGAATCAGTTTTGGAACAAAATTAAGAAGCAAAAAAAAAGTTGCTTCTAGGAACAAGAATGAGAAATAGAAAAAAAAAATTTCTTTTTCTTCTTTCCTATTCTTCTTCTTGGCCATGATCTGGTCGCCGGCGACCGACCACAGGCCAGGGCCGATGAGGGCGTCTCAACCCTCGTTGGCAAGGGCGAAGGCCCTGGCCCGGGCAAGGGCAACCCTCGCCCAGGCCGCGAAGGTCCAGCCCTCGCTTGCCGGTCGCTGGCCATGGCCAAGAAAGAGAAGAAGAAAAAAGAAAAATAAATAAATAAATAGTAAAATATTTTAAAATATTATTAATAAAAAATTTTATACAATTACCAAACTCATTTTTGTTTTTTTTCTATTCCAGGAATGGAAATTTTGGGCCGTTATCAAACGCCTTCAAATGCCTAGAAATTATTTCCGAGAACAAAATTAAAAAAATCATTTAAGAGTATAAATTATTTTCAGGAACAGAATGATTACCAAATGCACCCCAGGAAGTCCCAACGGTCGAGAAATTAGCCATTTGAATTGTGTCCAACAGCTCATCTTGTTTGGTTTTAGTATAAACAAGACCTCTAGCACGTGTGTGGTGGCTAGCACGTGTCGCCCCCAGGGTTTACTCCCCGGCTGTCGGCCGTGCGGGGGTTCCCTGGGTTATTAAAAAAAAAAAAAAGACCTCTAGGGTCTTCGGGCGGGTCACCTCTTGCACACAAATTTGCTATTGTAAATCACAAGTGAGGTCAGAGATAGACTTGAGTATGAAGTGTAAATCCTTGGTGGCTTGTGATCGAGCTTGTACTTGTAGTGGGGTCCGTGATCAACCAATTTTTTTTTCTATTTTGTGGATGGTATTAGTAGATTTGGGGAAATTCCCGAATGGTTTCCCGGAGGGGGGTGGGCGGGGGCTGAACCACAATAAATCACTTTGAGCAAGCTTTCTCTATCCCTACTCTCTTTATATTTGTGCATAGATTATATTTGCTTGCTTTAGTTATTTTTGTTATATTTCTTGGTTTCTTGAATCTTGCTTTCAAATAGTTTTGATCGTATTTTTGTGCCAACAATTGGTATCAAAGCGGGTTCCCATATCTGCTTGAGTTAAACATCATGGCAACATCTACTTCTTCTTGTATTAGTGAAGGGCAATCAATTGTTAAGCCTCCATTATTTTTTTTTTGGTAAGTAGCCTCCATTATTTTGTAATTACAAATATAAGAAAACTCGAACGAGGGTTTTCATTCTATCTCAAGATTATAAGTATGGACAGTTATTCAAAATGGTCCTCATTTGCAATAAAAGTGAAGATATTTGATTTCAAATGATTTGAAAAAGGTCGTAATTAAATGCTAAACCTATGAAGCTGAGTGTTTTTGTGCTCCTGATGCAAATGAGTTTAATCGTACTTCCACTTATGAAAGTGCAAAAGAAATTTGGCAAATATTACAACTTACTTGCAGAAGGAACTAAAAGTAGAGGCAATTGATGATGCTCATTTTCTCTTCCAAATGACGCTTGATTAGCTTCTTGGGATCCTTCTTACACGTGAGAAAAAAGTAGAGGCAATTGATGATGCTCATGTTCTCTCCCAAATGATGCTTGATTAGCTTCTTGGGATCCTTCTTACACTCGAGAAAAAAGTAGAGGCAAAGAGAGAAGAACATCCTAATAAGATGAAGAAATCTATTGCTTGAAAAAGGTGATTGATACTTTGACAAATGAAAGCAAGGTATTGAAAATTAAAAAAGAATTCTTGCAAGAAAAAGATGTTGATTTGGAGAAAAGACACGAGCTTTAAAATTTGAAAAATGAATATGAGATTTTGAAGAAGAAAAATGAAGACTTCCCTATAAAAAGCGGAAGGAAGTAAGAAGGGAAAATAAGTTATGTTTGGTAGACATGATTTTACTCGTAGAAATGATTGTGGTCATAGACATTTCCAATCTAGAAGATTGTATCTGATGTATGCCGATGTTGTGGTAAATTTAGATATATTGCAAGAAATTATTATTTTAAAAGAAATGCCTTTTTAAAGGTTAAGAAGATTTGAATTTTTAAAGAATTTTTGCATGGATCCAAGGTTGCCTTGGACACAAAGTAGCATTTATTGTTAATTTGAGGGGGAGTTTCATTATGTGATAAGTTTTTAAAGGGTGAGAGTTTTTGAAATAATCTATAAAAATCTATTTTAATTACCTTTTTGATTAATGACAATAGAATGGAGACTGTTAAATATTTGTATATGCTTAATATGCATGTATTAAGGAAGAGTTTTTGAGTTCTTCGAATTTTAAAGTTTTTGTGATAATGTCTGTTGTTATTCGTGATAACTTTGTATAGTTTTAGCATCATAAAAAGGGGAGATTGTTGACTTTATGTGTTTAGATGATTACAAAACCATTAATTACTCATGATTTTTGTAGACGTGTTCAAGAAAGGATCAAAGTCGGCCGGCTCTAATATTTCAATGCTCGGAACATACCTAGTAGCAAAACTCACTTTCCATGCATGTAAGTGGGTGGGCTTCAAGCTAGGTGTGACATCCGGAGTTTTCATAATTGTATTTATATGACATTCGAAAATTTACGTATCCAGTAATGATACTTAGATCATAAAGCTAAGTATTATTTTGTTTAAAATTCAATGGACATGTAGAAATCTTAGTTTGGATCGTAAATCTTGTGAGGAGCGAAGGATGATTTTCGTGAACGAAATCGCTCTGAG
The DNA here is from genome assembly GCA_031216235.1 of Syzygium jambos. Lineage (NCBI taxonomy): Eukaryota > Viridiplantae > Streptophyta > Magnoliopsida > Myrtales > Myrtaceae > Syzygium > Syzygium jambos. The sequence goes on from CM062220.1 coordinate 9,578,829, forward strand.
TTCAACGTATTGAAAATTTATAAACGTCGACGTATACGTTAATAGTAGAGCAGTGCTAATTAATTTATTGTTGTCTTAGTAGTTGATGGTGATATTATTAGTTAAACTTTAGTTCATTAGTGATAATAATTAATTATTTGCTAATTGGTGTTAAAGGGGAGAGGAATTTCTATTTTCAATATAATTATTTACAAAAACTCCTCTTAAAGACACCAAGAGCTCACGTGGCTATTGGAGGTTTAATGCATGACCAAATGCCACTCTTAAGCTTAGCCTCTCGCACTAATATGACACATAACCATAAGCCATCATCACCTTTGGTTATTAGTTGTAATGCCTCCACCTCGAGGTCATTCACGTGACATCCCATTCATTATTATCTTTCTTTATATATAAGCGGAAGCATATCTTGAAACAATCACAATCAATACACACAGCGAAAATAAGACAAGAAGCATCATGAGTAAATCTTATGTTTACAGTACATGCAAATATGTTTTAACAAGCCCTTCGGGCCATGGCAAACAACACATATTTCACACGCACTATGAATAGCAAAACTCAGCTTAGGTGATCCTATCTCCTCTACTTCGTCTTCTCGCTTCTAGCTCCATCCACATCTCATCCCCATTTCCTATCCGCATGGCCGATCTTCACCTCACCCATGGCATGCCCCAAAGCTGGCCTACCTACACAGCCAAAAGGTCCATTGAACCCACGTAAGGGGCCAACCCATTCTCCGTTAGTGTAGCCATGCCATGCTACATACGGGTGAGGCACCAAGTCCGTCAGGCCCTCATCTATCGTCACAGACTACGTGATCCGACGGTAGACTCGGCCTTCTCGAGCATCATCATGGTGAGCACTTCGGCTTTCATTTCCACGGGGTTGCTGAACCGGGTCGAGGGAGATGCTATTCTTTGGACCTGAAATGAAACAACGGGGAATGAGTCAGGGAGACTCAGCAAGTAAACCTACTAATATCAAGCGAGGATGAGAGGATCGCCATTAGCACAAGTCGGTCCTTACCGCATCCGCATCAATGGCAGATCAATAGCAAAGTTCATACAAGAGTACATCAAGCATGGCTATAGCATGTGCACTTTGCCATTCAAGTTTTGATTCTATCTCCAAAACAAACGTCAAACACGAAACATGATTAAATCGAGAAATGAATCAACTACAATCAACCAAACGACCGAGAAACGGTCCAAGTAAACCATGTCACAACGTATCACAACTTCCTTTCTCGATATTAGGAAGTTTACTTACACGACAACTAACAAAACTAGAGAACGGGTTAGAGACAGGCGAGCTCGGGTGATCTTCGGGCTATCTCCTTGCTTGGCCGACTAATACGAGGCACACAAAGGCCAAACCGTATGCTCTTGGGTGGAAACAAGGAAAAACACGGGCCGGTTCGGGACTTCTAGGGCATGAGGCTTCTCGGGCCAAGAAGTAAAAAAGACAAGAAACAAAGAGAGAGGAAGATGGTGGATGGTGTTGACGTGAGAATGGAGAGAGTGGCGTGATAGAGCTTGAGGGTGGCCAAGCTTATTTATAGGCAAGCCAAACTTGCTCACCAAGTTGCTCTCCAACTTGCTCAAGAAGATATATGGCCATTATGTCAAGGCCTTCAAAGTCTAAGCCAATTAATGTTTATCATGATGAAGGGGGCCTCAAAGTCTTCATTCATTTATTGCATATCATCATGATAGGAGACCTCAAAGTCCAAGCTAATTAATATAGCTTGGAGAAGAAGATTTGATTTGATTCAATCTTATCTTCTAGTTCATTCTACAATTTTCCAAACCGTGAAGCCAATCTAAGTTTTCAGAAAATATTGGTTCCACCTACAAGTAACTCAGGTCAACTGGGGTGTACAAAATTGACTAATCGATGCCAAAATCGCAATCTCGCATCATACTTGTTTCCTGTATTTTCCGACGGTTTTCCGTGATAAAACAAGCATAATAATCCCATTCAATCCAAGGTTCGGTGCGAGAACGTCCTCAAATATCACCAAACATGACCAAGACAAGATTCAAGTTAAATGGGATAAGCTCAAGCCAACCGGCTAACTGGGCGCGCGGCCTAGTCTGACCGAGCGCATGGCTGGGCACGCTACTGAGCCACACGGGCACACGGCCGAGCACATGGCCGGGCGTGTGGCCGAGTGCACGGGCGCCGTGCCGAGCCGCACTAGCGCCGTGCGCCAGGCATGATGTCGGGCCGCACAAGAAAGAGGCCGGGCACTACGCCGGCTACACGAGCAACATGCCGAGCATCACATTAGGCCATAGAGCGAGGGGTCGAATCATGGGCTTAACACATGCCGTGGCTCATGGGATGGGCACAAGGCACGATTCATGGCCAAGTTTCTCAGGCACGGAACTTAGTTGGAGTCGGATCTTACGAGCACAATATTTGGCACGAAGGTCAGGCACAATGGCCGGTACACGGCTGAGCACGTAGCCAATCCGTGGCCTAGCTGACTGACACAAGGGCCGATCATGTCCGGGCACATGACCTGGCCGACGCGGCTGGCACAATGGCTGGTCCGCGGCCTAGCCATTAGGCTCATGGCTTGGCACATGGCCTATACATGGCCTACCCAACTTAACGCAACGATCCGTGGCTGATTCTCTATCGGTCCACGTTCGAGAATCAACAACTCATGGTCGACTCTCGATTGTCATGTAGCCTTACGAAGTTCGGTACCCCGAGATCAACTCATGGTCACCCGTGACCGAAACATAGTCGTGCGATATCACCCGCGACCGAAACATGTCGACATGACATTGATCCATGATCGCCCCGGACAGTCTCACTAACGGCCCTTATGGTCAAAGGGTCTTTGTATAGGCCATATCACTCTAATCGACGTGCACGATCGAGGAATCACTCCACTGTCGATCCCTAGGCCAAATCATGAACAATCTTTCGATTGAACCATGGCCAACCCTCAGTACGCACATTCCGACCATACTGTCCATCCCATTACCGACCCTCAGGTCATATCACTTGCCCAATCCATTACCACTTACCTGCGGTTTCCCAAGCCCAAAAATCGAGATGTGACAATTCTCCCCTTCTAGTAAAATTTCGTCCTCGAAATTTAAATGCGTACCTGGTTCCTCGAACAATTACGAGTACTGACGTTTCACAAATTCCTCACTCTCCCAGGTGGCTTCTTCTATGCCCCGGTAACACCATAGTATCATCACTAAAGGAATGGCCTTACCTCTCAACACTTGCTCCTTACAATCCACGATCTGCACCGCCTCCTCAACATAGGACACTCCGCTGTCCACTTCGACCTCGTTGAAAAAATTCAGCACGCATGCTGGATCGGGCTCACACTTTCACAATACAACACATGAAACACAACATGTACCGAGCAAGTTTCGGTGGCGGCGCCAACCGATAGGTCAAATTCCTTATTCTTTGTAGAATTTCAAAAGATCATACGTACCTGAGACTTAACTTACCTTGGTACCTTTACAGCATCCACTGTAATTTGGACTAACTCTAGACTAACGACCTTTCTTTCCCCGACCTCGTTCCAACGTACTAGAGTGCAGCAAGCTTGACCATACTTCCGCTGCGCTACTCTGATAAAATCCTCCTCAAACATAGTTTACTTACTTATAACAATCATGAAGATCACACTTATTATTTTAAGCAACAGTTCCCGTCTTACTTTCAATTCAGTACCTAGTTCGGTTTATTCCTTTTCTTACCCTCCATCCTAGAAGCCTGCCAGGAGCCGCACCTTGTTTAGGTTTTTAACCTCGGCGATCGCTCTTACTAGAAGCCCCACCTTAATCAGGCTTCTCGCCCCGGCATCCACTTCCTAGCCAAGAGCCGCTCCTTGATTAGTTTCTGCCCCGGCGATCACTCCCCGCCCTCATCGGATCGGGTTATTTCAAAATTCAACAGCCTTCTCTTAGCTCAACACTGAACTATAACTTACTAGAGGAAAACCTGCTTGGACTTCTCTTTCGAGGTCGTGGCGTCCTAATGGGACTTTCCTTTTCCTCAACGATCGCAGTATGGTCCTAAACACTTATTTTGCTATCAATAGTTTAACAAAACTTTCTACAACACAAGAATAGGTCAGTGATCACAAACAAACAGGAGCACTTAACCTATTTAACCACAATCAATCATTCACATACATAGGGGTGTTTCCTAGCTAATTACCCCAATTTCAGCGAACCTTATCACTCCAGGTCTTTATTCCCGCTTTGATTTCACAATCGTTTCCCCAAGTTGGCACACAATTCGGTCATTCTTGCCCTTAGCCATCCTAGAAATTTGCCAGGAACCGCTCAATGATCAGGCCCTTCACCCTAGCGGCACTTCTGCCTAGAGGCTGCTCAATGATCATGCCTCTTACCTCGACGCCACCTCTGTCAAAAGCCACTCAATGATCATGTTGTGTGGCCTCGGCACCACTTCCCGCCCTAGTTGGACTGGCCAGTCACAAGCTGCCTCGAACAACACCTACTGAAAGGAAAACCTGCTCTGATACTAAATTAGACTGTAATACCTCTACCTCGAGGTCATTTATGTAATGTTTCGTTCATTGTTATCTTTCTTTATACACAAGCGGAAGCATATCTCGGGATAATCACAATCAATACACACAGCGAAAATAAGACAAGAAGTATCATGAGCAAACTTTATGTTTACAGTGCATGCAAATATATTTTAACAAGCCCTTCGGGCCATGGCAAACAACACATATTTCACACGCATTATGAATAGCAAAACTCAGCTTGGGTGATCCTATCCCTTCTACTTCTTCTTCTCGCTTCTAACTCTATCCACATCTCCTCCCTGCTTCCCGTCCACATAGCCGATCTTCACCCCACTTGTAGCATGCCCCGGAGTTGGCCTGCCTACACCGCCAAAAGGTCCATTGAACCCACGTAGGGGTCCAACCCATTTTCCGTCAGTGAAGCCATGCCATGCTACATACGGGTGATGCACCAAGTCCGTTAGGCCCTCATCAATCGTCACAGACTACGTGATCCAATGGTAGGCTCAGCCTTCTTGAGCATCTATCACAGTGAGCACTTCAACTCTCATTTCCACGGGGTTGCCGAACCGGGTTAGGGGAGATGTCATTCTTCGGACCTAAAAAGGAAATAACAGAGAATGAGTCGAGGAGACTCAGCAAGTAAACCTACTAATATCAAGCGAGGATGAGGGGATCACTGTTAGCATAAGTTAGCCTTTACCGCGTCCACATCGATGGCAGATCAATAGCAAAGTTCATACAAAAGTACATTAAGCATGGCTATAACATATGCACCTTGCCATTCAAGTCTCGGTTCTATCTCCAAAACAAACGTCAAGCACGAAACATGATTAAATCGAGAAATGAACCGACTACAACCAACCAAACGATCAAGAAACGGTCCAAGCAAATCGTGTCACAACATATCACAACTTCCTTTCCCGATATTAGGAAGTTTACTTACACGACAACTAACAAAACTAGAGAATGGGTTAGAGACGCGCGAGCTCGGGTGATCTTTGGGCTATCTCCTTGCTTGGCCGACTAATACGAGGCACACAAAGGCCAAACCGTGGGCTCTTAGGTGGAAACGAGGAGAAACACGGGCCGGTTCGGGACTTTTAGGGCGTGAGGCTTCTTGGGCCAAGAAGTAAGAAAGACAAGAAACAAAGAGAAAGGAAGATGGCGGATAGTGTTGGCATGAGAATAGAGAGAGTGGCGTGAGAGAGCTTGAGAGTGACCAAGCCTATTTATAGGCAAGCCAAACTTGCTCACCAAGTTGCTCTCCAACTTGCTCAAGAAAATACATGACCATCATGTCAAGGCCTCCAAAGTCTAAGCTAATTAATGTTTATCATGATGAAGGGGGCCTCAAAGTCTTCATTCATTTATTACATATCATCATGATAGGAGACCTCAAAGACCAAGCTAATTAATATGGCTTGGAGAAAAAGATTTGACTTGGTCCAACCTTATTTTCTAGTTTATTCTACAATTTTCCAAACCGTGAAGCCAATCTAAGTCCTTAGAAAATATTGGTTCCGCCTACAATTAACTTAGGTCAACTAGGGTGCACAAAATTGACTAATCGATGCCAAAATCGCAATCCCGCATCATACTTGTTTTCTCTATTTTCCGAGGGTTTTCCGTGATAAAACAAGCATAATAATCCCATTCAATCCAAGGTTCGGCACGAGAACATCCTCAAATATCACCAAACATGACTAAGACAAGATTCAAGTTGAATGGGATAAGTGCAAGCCAACTGGCTAATCGGGCGAGTGCCCTGGTCTGACCAGGCGCATAGCTGGGCACGCTACCAGGCCACACGAGCACACAACCGAGCATATGGCCAGGCGCGTGGCCGAGTGAACGAGCGCCACACCAGGCCGCACCGGCGCCGTGCCGAGCCGCACGAGCGGTGCGCCGTGCACGATGCCGAGCTGCACGAGCAAGGAGCCAGGCACTATGCCGGCTACACGGGCAATATGCCGAGCATCACATTGGGCCGCACGAGCGAGGAATCGGGTCATGGGCTTAACACATGCCGTGGCTCATGGATGGGCACAAGGCACGATTCATGGCCAAGTTTCTCGGGCAAGGGACTTGGTCGGAGTCGGATCTCACGGGCACAACATTTGGTACGAAGATCAGACACAATGGCCAGCACACAGCCGAGCACGTAGCCGGTCCGTGACCTAGTTGACTGGCACAAGGGCCAGTCATGTCTGGGCACAAGGGCCAGTCATGTCTGGGCACATGGCCTTGCCGACAAGGCTAGCACAATGGCCGGTCCGTGGCCTAGCCATTAGGCTCGTGGCCTGGCACATGGCCTATCCATGGCCTACCCGACTTAACGCAATGATCCGTGGTCGATTCTCTACCGATCCACGTTCGAGTATCAACAACTCATGGTCGACCCTCGATTGTCATGTAGCCTTACGAAGTCTAGTACCCCGGGATCAAGTCATGGTCACCCGTGACCGAAACATGGTCGTACGGTATCACCCGCGATGGACACATGCCGACACAGCATTGATCCATGATCGCCCCGGACTGTCTCACTAACGGCCCGTATGGTTAAAGGGTCTTTCCATAGCCATATCACTCTAGTCAACGCGTACGATCGAGGAGTCATTCTACTATCGCTCCCTAGGCCAAATCATGAACAATCTTTCAATTGAACCATGACCAACCCTCAGTACACACATTCCGACCATACCGTTCATCCCATTACCGATCCTCAGGTCGTATTACTCGCCCAATCCATTACCACTTACCTACGGCTTGCCAGGCCCAAAAATCGGGATGTGACATTAGTCATCTCTAATATATCTTAACTTCTTACACATGGCTGCAAATTGAGTAAAGATTTGCCACCTATGAGTGCATGTATTCTTCCACCTAAACTCTACTCCTACACATCATTTTCATCTTGATAACATCGAAGGGAATTTTTCATGTTGACCGTAACTCTCTTCTTCACCTTCAACTTTCAAATATACTATACTTTCACCACTACCTGATCCAAGATCTACAAGTGGCCTTTAACTTTGGGTTGTTTAGATTTTGCGTGAGGTAAGTGAAGACTCTAGATGTTAAGTTAATTCAATATACTTAACACTTTTAACTTTGTTGGTTGTGATATGCCATTTCGATGTACTATAATATTATGGACATGGTAATTGTTGGAGTTGTTTTGCCAATCTCGCACATGTTCAAAATGTGTGTGAATTGTTTTCTTAAAGTATGGTATAATTGGCAAGGGAAATTGTTAAATTTGAACTTGGAAATATCATTATTGAGGTGATTGTTGAATTCATCTTTTTGGTCTCATACATGATTAAAAGGTAATTGATCGTTGTTCTTAAAATGGGGTACATTTGGTAAGTGGAAATGATGAATATGAACTTGGAAAAGTCATATTCATAAATTCAGACTTAATTGTCGTTCATAAAATATATCTTTTGAATCTAGACATATTTATTTTTTAGCTGAGTAAATTTTACTCTCTAAATTTGAATATATTTATTTCTGAACTTGGGTAGATTTTTCTCTCTCAATTTGGACATATTTATTTCTAAACTCAAGTAGATTTTGCTCTCTGAAACAGAATATATTTACTTCTAAACCTGAGCAAATTTTACTTTTTTAACTGGAATATATTTACTTTCTAAACTTGAGTATATTTGGTTTCTAGACTTGAGTAGATTTACATTCCGAATTGAGTAGATTTTATTTTCTAAACTTGAATAGATTTACTTTAGGAACTGAGTAGTACTTTGTGAACCTGAGTAGATTTTGCTTTCTAAACTTGAATGTACTTACTTTCTAAACTTGAATAAATCTACTTTTGCGTCTGATCACATACCTCTTCTTACTTAATTGCTTGAATAAAGTATTTCATTGCTTTGAGGGATATATGATGTAATAAGAAGGTAAGTATATGCATGTAAATACTTATTTACCTCTTTCTATTTCAAGAAATCGAGATTTGGTTGCTTTCTTCAAATCTAAATTGGTAATTTTTTCATATATAATTAAGTCTCAAATAGAAAAAAAAACTGGTTAATTTCTATTTCATTTGGGCCATTCTACAATTGTAGAAAAGAAAAATTTTGAAACTTTCACAAACAAGCAAAAGCAAAAGACCAGATAGAATTGCAAATCTAGGTGATTTTTTACGAAATAATTTGGGTCAAATGTAGTTAGGCCAGATTTGATCAAAATATAAAATTGACACTCTTTTTATGCTTTAAACTTCATGCCAATTCTCATTCTTTCTTTCTTCTCCATCGTCTTCTTTAACCTTTAGCCATGAGGGAGGGTTTTAGCTAGTATCACCCTTCCCTCGCTCTTGTTGATTTTGTTTGAGTTTTCTTATTTTATTCTTATATTTTCCTCTCCCGATATAGATGTGTGAGCTCTTTTCTCCCAATCTAATTTTAGATGTAAGAGTTTAAACTCTCTTAATATAATTATAGATCTATAAGCTATTATCTCTCAATTTAGATCTAAGAGTTTAATTATATTTTTGAGGATTTAATATCCCTATTCTTTGTCCACGTATAGGTCATCTGTCTCTAGTTTCAATGGTGATCACAAGGGCTCTAACACCTCATTAAATTACGAAAATTTGCTCTTCCAAAAGTTAGATATATGTTTATTTCACCTATTTTGGTTGTCTCCATGTAGCAATGGTGTAAAGAAGGTAGAATGTAGTTGCGTACCACCAACTAAAGGTAAACGCGTGTGACGTTCTAAATTCGACCCACTTCCGGGATCAATGAAACGAATGTGTATTTCTCATTTCGTTTTAGTAAGTCTCGCCCGGAACTGATCACTCTTGGGATACTAACCAATAGGGAATGGCTAACTAGGAAAATGGTACGTGGACCCAAAAACTCAATCGTGAATCAACCTTCGATTCCGAGGAATAACGAGAAAATATTTTGAGCCAATATAGGCCGATCCAAGGAAGGGTTGCAGATCGATTTGCCAACGACGTACGATCAAATCGCGGGTGATTTCGCATGATCGATTGTGTGCGTGACGAACGATGCAAAATTTATTCCAAACTATCGCAACCTCCGGAACTAGTAATGGACTATCACGTTTTCTTGGTAATCAAGGCCAACGTGGCTTGAGTAACCCTAGATCGATACGCGTAACCCCTAAAAAGCTGCCCGTTAGTAGAAGACGTTAAAATCGCATTTGAGCGAAATTAGTTGTTGAGTTGATTTTGAACTTAAGTGTCGAATTTTACGAACGTACACAACTAATTTTCAAGGACGACATCGTATTAGTGTGGCCAAGCATATTTGGGATCGATTTGGTCGAAAAATTGAATTTTTGACCGTGAGTGAAAAATTATCATTTTGCCCTTGAGCCCTATGCCTTAATTCCGAAATTTTGGAGGTTATTAGGGACTTATTCAACCCCAAGTCTCACCGAAATCCATGGACCCTATTGCCCCCATCACTCTTGCTCATTCTCATTTTTACCCTTAGATATTTTGTTCAAAAAGTGATCTTAGCCATTGGTTTTAGATAAGATTATTTGGTCTTTGAATTTCAGCCCTTGGATTAAAGTGTTAGTTGAGTGGGTAGCCATGTCTTTGCTAGTAGAATAGCTCACCTAACCCCACTTATGATTTTGAATAAGTTCTCTTTGTTTTTTTTTCTCTCTCATTCTCTCCCCTTTCCCCCATTCAGCTGAAACTCCCCTCATTCTCTCCACTCTCTCCTCCTCTCCTTGCTCACAAGAAGCCAGTCGACTGGAGTAGCCCACTAGCCGTGGCCGTACCGCCACCGCCGGCCTCGTGACCGCCTCGCGCAGCACCACCACCACCGATCACACCCTCTTCCTTTCCTTTCCCCTTTTTCACGATACACCCCCATCACCATCATCCCCTCTCACCGTCTTGCTCAGCCGCTAGCCACTAGCCCCGTCGCCATCACCGTTCGCCATCCGTGGGAGCCGCCGGAGTCCCTGTTGGTTCGGCGTGAACTAACGACCATCTAGCCCTCTTTCCCTCCTAGTTCGATCCCCTTGAGCATAGGACTTGGGTGAGTGGAAACCCTAAATCCTATTTAGGCTTTTGTGCATTTTTAAGCAAGTTTAGAGGTTATTTATGGAGATTTAAGGGTTGTTTAATGGTTGATGATTAGGGCTGATGGTGAGGTAATTTTGGTAGCCTAATGTGTTGTTTTAAAGGTGAATTATAGGCAGATAGTGGTCTGTTTAATGGCTGAGAAGTGTCGGCTTGATTGGACTATGTGTTGTTAGTCTATGGCCTAAATGTGGATTGTCATGTGTGCTTTGGATTGGACCTTGAAGTGGCTGAGTCATGCATGGCTTGAGTAATTGCGTGACGTTGTGATGTTATAGTGGATGCACGATATGGCCGTGAAATGAGGGAACACCGTGGGCCATGGACATGTTTGATTTTAATATAGTATGTATGCTTTATGTCGGGGACTATAGTTGATCTATCTTGAATGGCTAATTGATCATGTTGTTACGTTTATTTGAATGATTAGTGTGGATTCGATTGATGCCCTGAGTTCTGAATGATATGGCCATGATTTCGTGCATGCTGAGTGATGGCATAATATGTAAATCATGTGAGTTTATATGAATGTCATTGAGCATGTTGTTATGTTGGATTGGGTAATAATGTGGATTCAATTGGTGTTTCGAATGTCGTTGAGTTGGCCATGATCTAGTGCATATTAAATCAGAGTGGAATATGTGAATCGTGTGAAGGTTCATAGTCATCTTCGAGCATGTGATCACCAAAATGCCCTAAGACGTCGTTTACGCAAGGTTCATATAATAAATTGGAGAAGTGTGCACGTGTGATCACCTAAACCCTGAGGCATTTAACGCGGGATATTGAACCCGTCCTAAGGCGTTTAACACGAGACGATGCCCGGTTTACCGAAAGATGGCCAATCTGAGGCGTCGTTCACGTGGGTTGAGTCATGGATTTGATGCGTATTACGCGAATCCCGAGCAGCGATGGACATGATGTGTTTAACACGGGTCAATTATTAATTGGAAATTGGCACGTGTGCGAATTGTGCATTAATGGGTGCAAGCATTCATATGTGCCATGACTAGTTTTTGTATTATTATTATGTGCTTAACCTCCAGGGTTGATTTTATGCTTGATTTGGGCCTAAGTCATTTGATTACTTGACTATATGTTTGGATATTTACTTGCCTGAAAGTGCATATTAGCCTAGGTTAAGTTTAGGGGGCCTATTTACTGAGATTCGTTCTCACTGTTGTAAACTCCAACATTTCAGACCCTTAACCTTGAGGATGGCCAGCATACCGCTACGTTTTGGGATCTCGGACCATATAGAGCGTTTAGTGATCGAATATCCTGGTTGGAACGGGGAGACTTATATTAGATTTTACATCAACATATGGATCGACGAGGGCGGGCCACAACTCAAGGCCCATCCTTACCTTGGTTGGTGCTTTTGGGACCAGTTCAGCTTTTATGGACCCCTTAGGACTTTTGACGTTCCATTTGACGGGTTAGGTCGATGGGACCCACATGCAGCTGATGGAGAGGTAGTGAGCCTTGATTCTGTGTCCGAGGAAAATTCTGACCCCCGGCCTGTCATCATTGAGTCCAATATGGATTCCGAGCATGAGGAGGAGGAGGAAGAACTGATGGAGTAAGAGTCCTATCTTGATCCGGAGCCTATAGAGTTGGAGTCAAAGCACGAGGAAGATCCCGAAGAGGAGCCGCAGGAGGTCGAGTCTGAGCTTGAGTCGATGAATTCCGAGTTCAAGTCGTCCGATGATTCGTCCGAGTCTTCTAGATCCGACTCGGATTGAATACCACCTAGGGATTGACTTAGAGCATAGTTAGCGTTTAGGACCGACACCTTTTTGAAGGGAGCCCTTTTCAATTATAGTACTTAACCACCCCGAGCCACAAACTCCTTTTTGATGATAGTGGCTTGCTGACCCATTTTTGGCCTATGTGTACTTAAGTTACAAATGGATGTTGTAAATCCTTTTTGTGTTTATGAGGTATGTTGTTGTGTTTGTCTTGTATGTCTTCCGTTGTTATCTTGGTCATGTTTATTTGTGTATGGGTGTATGATCGTTTCCGCGTGTGGATATTCTTTGATTCGGGGTTTTAGGTCGACGACGAGTCATGGGACGTCACGTTCGATACAACCGAAGAAGGAAAGTCGCGTGCCGTAGGGTTCGGGGCATGACAGCGCGGTTCCAGGGTAGAACCGAGAACCGAAAAACGGGACTGATGGATTCGATTTGATTCCAGGTTCTACGGAGAGAAGGTCCAGTCCTCGGTTCCCCATTTTTAGGAACCGCAGGCTCTGGTTCCAATTATGGTTCCCGGGGTCCCTAAAAGGATGAAACAGAAATTAGAAACCCTAATTTATTCTTCTAGTCTTCTCTTCCCCATCCAAAGTCTCTAGACATTTCCTGTTCTTTCCACTCCGCAACACAGCTCTCACTTTTCATCTCTGTCATTCTCGATCCTCTCCACAATGCATCTCGTTTCATTTGTTGTCACTGACAGATTCACCACCGCCAACCGTGGCTCAGCAAGCAACTATCAGCTAGGGCTACTCTTGGTGAAGCGCTCACGAGCACTTGCTATTAACGGACAAATCGCCACCTCTTTCTTTGGGCTCTGCGCAACGAGCAAGCGAGAAGAAGGTTAGCGACAAAGGCTGCATCTTCCCCATCGAGTCTTCAATTCAACTCATTTCGAGACTTTAAATTAATCAGTCGATCACGCTAAGCAAACCTCGTTCATTTGGACTGAGGTGCATCTCTCTCTCTCTCTCTCTCTCTCTCTCTCTCTCTCTCTCTCTCTCTCTCTCTCTCTCTCTCTCTCTCTCTCTCTCTCTCTACGTAATTATTGACCAACTATTTTGAGCTAGCACCTTTTACAATCAAAAAAGGATTAGCAATTCAAAAGCTATATATACGGAAGATTTTTTGGGTCTTGAATGGAGCTTGGGTTTTTCTTCTTTTTTTTTAGCTTAGAGGTAGAGAAAGGCAGCTTGCTTTCTCTTGTGTGACGGTGGTGGTGGTGGTGGTGGTGAACCACATTAGGCTACTCTCGACCACATTATAAATTCCCCTAAGGAAAATTGTCTAATCCGAAAACTAAATGTAGATGTCGCAGTTTGAACAGGGAGCTTGCTCTGGTTTAGCTTAGCTCGATATGTGTATGCTACACAGTGCGTAGTTGGTGGACCTAGGTGGGCTACTTTTTGTGCTTGATATATAGGCATAAATTCGTTTTGTTTGCAGATTGGCTTTGGATGCTTATGCATTTGCCCATCTTTGTCACTGTTGCAGAAGATATTTGACAAAATGATGGGTAGGCTGGGGATGAAAATTAGGAAATATATATGTTGTCCTATTATGCTCTTGTGTCGTTTGATTGACTGTTTAAGTACTCTCGGCTAATATGTTCTCATGTTGTTTGCTTAGCCAATGTTGTTTGATTGACGTATCAACTATCAAGAATTCATGATAACATGTCAATGAAGGTTGAGAGATGTGAGGAGATGACTCCAATCACAGAATTGGAATTGTGGGGCAATAAAAATGAAGAAGAACCATCCCCTACCATAAGTGCGACAAACAAAGTACTTGGTTCTCGTCTTCCTCCTCGTGATTAGAAATATACATATGATTGCTGGAATCATTATGCGAGAATCAAAGATAATGATGGAAAAACATATAAGGTCAAGTGCATTTATTGTGGGTATGAGTTTAAGTACCATGTTGCTAACGGTATTTCCGCAATGAGGAAGCACTTGAAAACATGCAAGAAGTTTCCTTGCAATGTGGATAATAGGCAAAAATTCTTTGAACCATGTAATATAGACTTGGCTGGCAGGGCTGGGCAGGAGGAGATTCTAGTACTGATAGTGTCTTATCGACATGGTTGTTTAATCAAGAACGTTATAGGCAAATGCTTGCTCAATTCATCATAGTGGATGAACAACCCTTTTTCCTTGGTTGAGCATGTTGGATTTCGTGAGTTTTTCACTGAGTTATATCCTCTCTTCAAACATTTATCACGTTTTACAGTCGCTAAATATTGCATGAAGTTGTATTTCTGTGAAAGAATTGTTTGAAAACTTACTTTAGTAAGATTAATTTTAGGATCACACTCACGATTGAGTGGGGAATAGAAAAAAAATGTGTCCACAATCACCTTGGATAATCCTAATTTAAATGATGTTGGAATTGGTTGTGAGAGATGACTTAACTACGATATATGAATCTATTGCACGTATCCGAAACGTGGTTAGATATGTGAGGAGTTCTCCTACAAGAATCAAAACATTTCAATCTTACATTGAGAGTGAAAGGATCACTTACTAGGTTTCGGTTATTATTGATGTCGCCACTAGATGGAATTCCACTTACCTCATGTTAGACACCACCATAAAGTTAAGAAAAGCTTTTAAAAGGGTGGAAGAAGATGATCCATCTTTTGCGGTGAGCTTAACCATGATCTTCCTAAAGATGATGATTGGGAAAATGTCATTATTCTTTTGGAATTTCTACAACTATTCTATGATGTCACTAATTCGATGTCGGAGAGTTCATATGTTACTTCCAATAATTATTTTGAAGGGATAGCTCTTTTGTATCAATATTTGAAAGATGCGACGGATGTTTCGGATCCTAAACTTCAAGTTATGGGTACGAAAATAAAAGAGAAATTTGACAAATATTATGAGAGTTTGGATAAAGTGAATATGATGGTGTTGATTGCAGTTGTGTTGGATCCTAGAGCTGAGTTGAATTATGTGAATTTCTTGTATGTGAGGAGTATGTGAATATTTGTGTGTGAATTTCTATTGCACGTATTCGAAATGTGGTTAGGTATGTGAGGAGTTCTCCCATGAGAGCCAAAACATTTCAAACTTACATTAAGAGTGAAAGAATTACTTACAAGGGTTCAGTTATTCTTAATGTCGCCACTAGATAGAACTCCACTTACCTCATATTAGACATCGCCATAAAGTTCAAAAAAGCTTTTAAAAGGGTGAAAGAAGACAATCCATCTTTTGCCGGTGAACTTAACCATGATCTTTCTAAAGATAATGATTAGGAAAATATCAATATTCTTTTGGAATTTCTAAAACTATTCTATGATGCCACTAATCGGATATCGTGGAGTTCATATGTTACTTCCAATGATTATATTGAAGGGATAACTCTTTTATATAAATATTTGAAAGATGCGGCAGATGCTTCGGATCCTAAGTTTCTGTAGCTAAGTTGAATTATGTGAAATTTCTTTGTGTGGACAAATTTATGATGATGAATCAAAAATTGAGATGTATTACAAGGTGAAGGACGCATTGGAGCGTTTGTATAAATTTTATGAGCAATCTTTTCTTGCTTTAAGTGATAGAAATTTTGGTGTCCAAAGTTTGAGTGCTAGTAGTAGCGATTCCCAAGCCGATGCCGGTGGTAGCGAAGGTAACAAGATCAAGAAGTATGACATATAAGTTTGGCAGAGAACCTTTATCCACTCGAACCAACAAATGTGCAATAACAACAAATCTAAGCATGATTAGTATCTTGAAGATAAAAATGAAATATTTTTGATCTTGACCTTTTGATGTGGTGGAAGACTAGTGGCTCAAAATATAAGATCCTATCTTTGATGGCTTGGAATGTTTTGTCTCTTTCCATAACTACTATTGCTTCAAAGTTGACTTTTAGCATATCGGATTATGTGCTTGATGGCTTTCGAAGTTCTTTAACTCCCAAAGTAGAGGAAGCTTTAATTTGCACTCAAAATTAGTTGAGAACCGTTCGTATGCTGATTAATGTTGAAGAGTGCATCGAGAATGCAGAAAAATTTTAGTTGGGTAAGTGATGTTTATATCTTTGTACATTGTAATTTCTTTTATATATTTAATAAGTGAATATTTTATTTAATCTCTTCTTCTTTTTTAGATATGAATTGTCTTGATGAGGAAATTATCATTGATAAATAGAGTTGACCAGTAGAAGCGGAATGAATCAATGAATACATGAAGTGAGACTTTCTAGTACTTATTTTCTGGAGAGTTGTTGTTCTCGTTAAATTCTATTTATTTTGTTAAATTCTATTTATTTCTGGATGCTAATTTGTAATATTGCTACAATGCATTCTTTTGATATCTGGATGATTCTGTCACCGATTTGCTGCTTATTTGGAGCCTTTTGTAAAGTGTTATGAAATGGGTAGTTGGATGTTGCATTTGTTTTTTTTTTTTTATAGACGGTGGAGTCTTGGGTTTTGGGTTCATGGTTGTAGGAACAGGTTGAATTCAACTCAAGGAAACTGTTGAACTACTAGTGCGTGTTTAGAGAAAAATGAAGCAGATTCTATAGATAATAATAAGTGATTATAAGTAGCGTTACAATAGTGTGGCAATGAGCGAACCTTAGTAGCAACGATCCATCTGCCTTTTTTTTCAAGAGGGTTGGAGGAACAAAGCCATTCAAGTTGTTTCCACTTAAATTCCAGTAAGTATTCATGATTAGAAGATAAAAATTAAGTAGAAAAACCCTGATTTAAAATGAACAAATTCAAACTTGAAACAAATCTTCCTTCTTTTCCGTATCTTTAGTTCAATTGAAGCTTCGCGACTCCTCTGTAATTTTTTGTTCACGTTTAGGCTCCACGAAAATGACAAAAGAGTCAAAGCTCCTATTCCTCCATAACTCTCTAGTTCACATAAAAAATCCACAAAAGCAGTAAAAGAGTCGAAACTCCTCTTTTTCGTAACTCTGTGATTCATGTTGAAATTTCACAAAGGTATCAAGAGAGTAAGAAAAAACTATACTTTTCGGAATCACAAAAGTGAATAATCATATTTTCTTTCTCTTACTAGATTTTACATTTACTAGCTAATCTACCCTGTCTATGTTGTTGTAGCCCGTTTACAATTCTTATCATTGTCAAACTCATAGCTCGTACAATAATTATGAATTAATTGATAGAGGCTATCTCCGTCCGTGCATTTATGATTTCTTTAGGAGTGAACGGTAAGAAATTCTTACCATCTCCGTTGATGCAATTTCGGGTTTATTTATATCAATATGCCGTTCATGCTAAACAATTGATATAATAGGATAATCGCGATTCACCAAAACAGTAGTAAAATCCTATATTTTTCTATCTTATCATATCAAATCCAATCCAATCCTGATTAGAAATCCACGCAACCAGAACGCGATAAACAAGCAAAAGGAGCGGTAAGGATTCGAGCTTGTCGTATGCCTCCGGCGATGGCATGTCTATGGCGCCGGCCATTGTTTGCATTCATTCGTCTGGCGGCGGAGGGATCCATCGGCGAAGGAGGGCCGAAAGAAAAGCCCGAAAGGTTTTTCTCCGGCCGAACCGCGTGGGGACTCGAGTCAACGCGGAAAAATCTTCGACCCTCTCGAGTCGGGACTTCAAAACGAACCGAGCCGCCAAATTGGATCGTTCGCCCTTCCCTTCTATCTTTTCTCCTCCTCCGTCTCCTTCGTCTTCCTCTTGTCCCATCTCTCATCGCGCGGCGATTCGTCCTCTGCGAAAGCTTCGCGAGTGTTTCGCCGCTGAGCCGGATCTCCGAGGACCCGGCTGACGGAGAATGGCGGCGGACGATCCCAAGCGGGGCGAGGGCGGCGGCGGCGGCGGCGGCTTCGGCTTCTTCGCTTCCATAGCCTCGAGTTTCTCCAACTTCGGTAGCGCCATGACCAAATCGGTTAACGGGTGACTGCCCACTTCCCCGCTTTGAATTCTTCCTCCTGCTTGTTCATCTTCCGGGGAAATTTTTCTCGCAGATTTTTGGAGCCGATCTAAGCTTGAGATTCGCGTTTGTCTTTGGGATGTGTTGGCGCTTGTGTATAGCGTCATTTGCTGGCTTTAGGTGCTTTAGAGAAAAGCTCGATTGAGATGTGCGACTGTATCTGGGGAAGCTAATTTTTCTCGCTTTTTATCTGTTTGATCTCCGTGGGTGCTAGATTGCTACTTCATGTGGGTATCTGTTGTTCTGTGGTTTCGAATAAGATTCCCACCTCGTTGAAATTCGATATGTTTCTCTCTTTCGAACTGAGCGTGCAACCTGTTGGATAAGAAAAAGTTTAAGCTGTTAAAGAACATTGCAGTGACAAAAGTGATGATTTCACTTGTTTTAGGTGATGGTATTTGGTTTTTCTCATGATAGATTGTTGAACTGAAGTTGGCTTCTTTGTCTTATGCGAAACCAATACCATGACCATCCGATTTGAAGTCTTATTGCTTCTGCCATTACACCCACCCCCCCCCCCTCCCCTCCCGGTTCTCTCTCTCTCTCTCTCTCCTCCGACTTTTTGAACCGATTAGCTGGGTTTTGAGAGTGGTTCCCAGAGCAAATCAGGCTAGAGGAAAGTTGGTCAAAACACGAAATCTGAACTGTATGTTTTTCCCTTTTCTAGGATGGGCTAATAATGCTCAATAATGCCAGACTAATCTGCGGGATACATATTGGGCTTGCAACATTAATTGGTGTTTCCTTTTCTAGGATTCTGGGTTACGAGGGACTGCAGGTCATTAATCCAGAAGGAGGCACACAAGATGCAGAAGAGGAAGCGGCGAAAGGGAGGTGGAAACAGGAAGTGCGCTTTTTTTTCTTTCATGAATTTTAACTGTGTACTTTTTGGGCTGTAATCAGAAATCGAATTAATTGGATGTCATTATTACTGAGGAATAGATAGAATGGAACATTCTTTTACATCTGGGTTGGTAGCAAATTTCTTGTCAACATATCATCAGGCTTCTTGTTCTGTGTACAATATCTATGATACTATCTACAAGGGATCATTGGCATTGGAAGTTGGAATTGAAGACATTTTAATGCTGCCTCAACTACATTTGGCCATTTTTCTTTTTTGTCATAGCCAGTAGATTATTCTTCACATTTGGGTACTTAGTTTCCTGGCTAGCCTATTGTAGTCACTACTCTTATCATTGAAAATCACCCGTGGCAAGCTCTATTGGTCCATATAAAATTGTTAAGTGATTATGCATAATTAGATATTATTTACCTAGTATTTTGCAACCTACTGTTTGCATGTCTCATCTGCATGTGTCATGGTCCAACACCAAAAGCCATGTTAGCCTTGTTTATTTCACTACATGAAGCATCCGCCCGTGATGCATGTGAGACTTGATTTTTCATGATAACATTGCCATGATTTTTGGAGAAGGAAATGTACAGTCGCACAAGCAACATGATATTCTGAAGTTCATGAGCTAAAAAATCTAACTATGACTGTTCCGCTAGCTAAATGGACTGGGGCTTTTGTGATGTCAATAATAAATCATGGCTTATCACAAGCACTGAAAAAATTGAAATTAAGACCACACAAAAGAGTGTGGAATTGTTTCTCTTCTCCACCTGAGTTTTTCAACAGGGGTCTTGATTATTTGTCACATCATACATCTACTCACTGTGACATGGTATTGGGGTTCTCATATTATCACTTCATTGGGAACTTTAGAAAATTGTTGTTCTTATTGAACGGATTAAGAGGCCCAATATGAGCATGTTCGTTGGTATTTTGATGCCTGTGTGTCGAGCCTTGCTCTTTAATAAGGAAGAGAACACTTCGCAACTGCACAATGCTCATCCCTGTTCTTTTAAGATGATAATTGGTCTTATGACCAATAAGAACATGATAGATGCAATCTCATTTCGTGCATCCTTTCTTGTCATTCTAGGATCGAGATAGTTACTGGAAGATGATGCAGAAGTATATTGGTTCAGATGTCACATCGATGGTGACACTTCCTGTTCTCATATTTGAGCCCATGACCATGTTGCAGAGAATGGCCGAGGTTTGTCTGCACCAATATCTTCATTGAGTCGATGAAATGATTAGTCTGGATGTTGTCATGTTAGAGGAACACTTTATGATATCGTAAACATCGGTTGCAGATCACGGAGTACTCTCACCTTTTAGATCAGGCTGATGAATGTGAGGATCCCTACATGCGAATGGTATATGTGGGTAAGGAATCTCTTGTTTTGTATTTACGGGGAACATGCGGCTGTCCGTTGGTGTATGTGCCCATAGATGCATAGATATATGTACATAAATATATGAATGTCTATATTTATATAAGCCTTTGTATGTTTGGGTATATGGCATTGGACTCATGGTCTTTATGACTGCAGTGTCATGGTTCATATCCATCTATTATGCGTTTCAAAGGCCCTGGAAGCCATTTAATCCTATTCTTGGTGAGACTTATGAAATGACAAATCATGATGGCATCACTTTTATAGCAGAGCAGGTGAGTTGTTGAAAGCTCAGTTTTATTTCCTATTCTTTTTGGATGATACCTTTTGAGCAGGAAAATAATGAAACCTTTCTGTCTCTTCTTCAAATTTCTACTTCTCAGGTCAGTCATCACCCTCCAATGAGTGCTGCACATGCCGAAAATGAACATTTTATATATGATGTAACTTCAAAAGTGAAAACCAAGTTTTTGGGGAACTCAATTGACATTTATCCACTTGGAAGGTGAATATATGTCGGTTTGATCAGTCTCCATCTGATCCTTGATGCTTCTCCATCTCTTTGTGCTATTGTGTATGTCAACTTCCTGGAGGTCTGTGCTCAATATCCGTTGTCTATGCAAATATACAGGTCTCGTGTGACCCTCAAGAAAGATGGAGTTGTTTTTGAATTGGTCCCTCCGGCCACAAAAGTCAACAATCTAATATTTGGACGTACTTGGATCGACTCTCTAGGGGAAATGGTCATGACAAACTTGACAACTGGGGAAAAAGTTGTGCTATATTTTCAACCATGCGGCTGGTTTGGGTAATGTTATCTTCTTCTAAGAGTCTTTCCCTTGCATCTGCTTTAGATAGATGTCTACTTTGATCACTTGCATTACATACTTTCTAAAGCAAACATTTCTAGTAGTGAAGCTTTGATATCTTAGGGCCTTGCTAGATTGATCATCAAGGATGTGGGAACTTCTGCTCTGCATATTGCTTTTGTCATTTGATCATTTATGTTGATTTTCCTTCATTTTTACCACTGTATAGACTTGCGAAGCAATCAGTTTGAACTACTAAATCCGGGTGGCATTATTTACTCCACATTGTCGAGAAAGTTCTTTCAGTCATTCCTTCTGTGTTGAATATGGTGATAAATAATCTGTATTCAGTATTAACATTTGCAGTTCAATCTCTTCTTGTTGCAGGGCTGGTCGCTATGAAGTCGATGGCTATGTGTATGATGCTGCTGAGGAGCCCAAGATATTGATGACAGGGAAGTGGAATGAGTACATGAGCTACCAACCCTGCGACAAAGAAGGGGAACCACTACCAGGCTCTGAACTAAAGGAGGTCAGTTCTTTCTTATCCGTGTTCAACCTTTCTTGGTAAAGATGGCATTTATTGGCTTTTATGTCTCTCACATTGGCCGTGACAGATAGATCATCAAGTACTTTTGAGCATTACTTACATGCTCTATACACTCTCCAAACACACACCCCCAGAGTACTTGTTTGATCAACATAAATGTTTAGTTTTGTATGCTTTCATGGTGATTTTGTATGTGTATCATGTGCTTATTGGTGATGTGGGTAGACCTTTGCTTATGTTTGGACATTAAATGTCCTCTTTTAGTATATGTTAAATCCCGGTTGATTTTGGAATTTACAGGAGTAAAAAGAAACAAAACTACTACCTTTCGGAGCATCTGTACATCTTAGTCATCCATATAGTTTGACTTTTGTAGCCCTTCTTTTCGGGTTCAGGATGCAGTATTTTAATAGAAAAATGGACTTTGGAACACCTATTAGCTTACATTAATCATACTGCATCTATCATTGAATCTTGGCTTTCATGAATCACTAGATACGCGAGCATATTACTACTAGTATGACCTCTTCTCTTTGATAGTATATGCTACTGGCATATGCATACTCTTTTTATTTTTTTTGCTTTACTGTAATGTGTTTTCGGGAATCTTGTTGTATTTTTCTACTTTATGATTTTTCTCCTGCTATGGAAGAAGTAAACTTCCCAGTCTCAACCATAGGAATGGCTTTTTGTTTTGGTGGATCACTTTTTACTTGAATGAGACGAGAAGCTTGCAGTCCCACACAAATATGACCTCTTGGTTTGTTCTTATATATAAGGTATTATAAAACTTAATAGTGCAAATATGCTTTTTTTGTTTTGGTTTGGTGGGGGGCAGGGGGATGGGCACGGATAGGGATAGGGAGGAAGAGAGGACGGAGGACGGAGGACAGAGATGGTCTACGATCTGCAGTAGGAACTACTATCAAATGCTGTTGAGCAGTCATCATATCTTGATATGAATGACAATAGGCATATTTGCATAAGGAACAGAATCAGATGACCCTTGTATTTGGAGAGAGAGAGAGAGAGTCTGGGATTTGCAGTAGTTACTATCAAATGCTGTGAAGCATTCATCATATCTTGATATGAACAACCATTGGCATATTTTCATAAGGAACAGAATCAGATGACCCTTGTATTTGGAGTCATTGTCAAACTATCATACTTGCTTCCTGGTCTACCAGGCTTAAATCTCACCCATGCACATTGGGAACCTGTCCCGCTGTTCCCTGCACCTAATTACCACCCTGCTGAGGCAAATTACAAAGTTTGAAAGGTTAAAGGGATAAGCATAGTCCACTCATTCAGATTCATGTCGCATTGTAACTTTCAATGTCGAATTGTACAGTTTCTCAGCGATTACTGTCATACTTTTTGTCATGTTAGAAGCCCATGCCAAGTTCCTCACGTCAATCTTGATATTTTCGCTTCTGTAGGCCTGGAGAGTTGCTGAGGCTCCGAAAAATGACAAGTATCAGTACACATACTTCGGACACAAGATAAACAGTTTCAATACTGCTCCCAAAAAAGTTCTGGCTTCTGACTCTCGTTTACGTCCCGATAGATATGCACTTGAGCAGGGTGACCTCCCTAAAGCTGGTGCTGAAAAGAGCAGGTTTCTCTTCTTCTTCTTTTTCTTGACTTTAGATGTGATGTTTTAATTTGGCATTAGTTGGTGCATGCGAAAAAATGAAGACTAATTTACTTTGAGAATATGGTGTAATCTGCATTGTTGGAATGGATACTTTTCGTTTTCGTTTTCGTTTTCGTTTTCGTTTTCCTTTTTTGTTTGGTTGCAACATTCTGGAAAAAGGCAGAAACAGAGAGGGGTTTTATTTATAGGAAATTTGTTCTCTTTTCAGTTTGGAGGAAAGGCAAAGAGAAGAGAAAAAGAACCGAGAAATGAAAGGCCATAAATTCACTCCAAGGTGGTTTGATCTGACTGACGAAATTAGTCCCACACCTTGGGGCGATTTGGAAGTGTACCGCTACAATGGAAAGTATACTGAACATCGGGCTGTTGTAGATAGTCTAGACGCCATCGAAGAGCTTGACATTGGATCAACCGAGTTCAACCCCTGGCAGTATGAGGCAACTTCTGCTGAATAAGTTATCTAGTGCAAATTCTACTTCTTTAATTTTTTTTTTACCTCCTTTCTCTTACATAGTGGCCAATGTATATCATACTAGATCGTCTTGAATGCGATTAGCATGTCATTCGCCCCTTCTTTCTCTCGGCAGTCTTTCATTCATGGGAGATCGTTTGGTGTAATCTACCCGTGGGCCGTGGCTGCAGCATGGTGTTAAAATAGTCATATGAGCTCATCCTATATAGCATGATTTCATTCCGAGTATTATGCATTTCATGTTGTCTCTCTTGTATTGATGTCTATGAGTTGGGCTTTCTTCGTCAGCATGACGCGGGTCCCGCTCAATAGTGTGCAATTGCTGCATTATGCAAACCGGGATGTGAATTTGCTTCCTTATTCTGTGTAATTTTGCTGCTGGGATTTTCTTATACCCTATGCCAATACCTCAAGAGCGAGTATAGGATGCCAATGGGGCCACATAGATTAGCGCTGCAGACATTCTCATTATACCGTGGGTAAGACATGTATGATCATCCTACCATAGCTATATTTAGAAAAGTTATAAATTTATGCCCGATAATACAATTTTTCCATGAACAATGCAGTTCAACTCATTTCAGAGACTGGGTCATATGTGATTTATAAGAGCTTCATGGTTAGATGTGGGTATTCTCTTCTTATGTCGCGGGTTGTTCATCATTCTGGGTTTCTGAAGGTTCGTGCAGGCTGCAGAATTGTGAGTGGATAAGAACATAAAAACATTTTGATCATCACCGGATTGCCCAAGTGAGAAGCGGTATGCGGGTTGGTGTTTGACATCTAAATTTTGGAGACCCAATTAGTCATTCATTGCATAAAAATTAGGGATCGATCCCGGTCCCTAGAAAAAAAATTAATTAGTTAAAGTGCATATAGATATTAGGAGCATTTCATTGATAGTTAATTAGACCCATATAGTTTGCACATTTATCGAACATACGGCGAATGGACTTGAGTGAATGATTCTGAGCTTAACTAGACTAAGCCCACGGTAATGAAAATTTGACCTAGCCCATTAATTATCATTACCAAAATTCATTGGGGTTTTTGTCAAATTAATTTGTCCTGGGAAGTGAATATAAAGAAAGATGACAAAATTGATTCTGTGGATTGCGTACAAAAATTTGGTCAACAAAGAAAGGATTGAAAAAGGAAAGGATAAAATGCAATATATTCTAGACATTCTTGGAAGGAAATTGAGTTTTATCTTTTTCCATGAAAACCCTAGGGTATGCCACCTATAAAAGGCCACTTACGGATGAAGGGGGAAAAGGGCCATTACACAGTGACAATTTAGAGAGAAATCTTGAGTGGGTCCTCTCTCCTCCGTCGAACAATTTTCTAAGTTTATTAACAATGAATAATAATGAAAGGGCTTCTTTTTTTCGAATAAGATATATCAAATTGGTGGTAATGGAAAAAACAGGATGCGCCCTTTTATTACTATTACTCATTTTGGCACTAAAAATACTTTCTCTTATCCTCATGAATCGGACAATACTATGTTATTTTCCATGGTTATATTAGTGCTATTTACTTTGTTTGTTGGAGTCGTAGGAATTCCCTTTCCTTTTAATCAAGAAGGATTCGTTCACAACATTCACGGCCATATTATTGAGAGAAGTCACGAAATACAAAATAGAGAGAGAAGCGAGCGTGCGGCCGAGTCCCTCTACAGCCACAACCCAGCCTCCTTGCCGGCGTCGACCATAGCTCCTTTGCTACTGTTGCTTTACGGATCGTTGCACCTAGACGACCAATGAAGCTCGACCCTTGCAGCCAAGCTCCCTTGCTACTGTTGCTTTACGGATCGTTGCACCTAGACGACCAATGAAGCTTGCTGTGCCGTCGCTGATACAGAAGCCCCAGACAACGTGCTCCAACCCACGTGTCCAGCAGCCGTCGTCTGCCCTTGTTCTGCCCAACTTAATCGTGACCAGCACAACCCGGGGTTACCCAAGTCACCGTCATCATATTTCAGAGTCAGCAAGACTCCTACGGAGTTCCATCTAGCCCGACGGTGCCCTGAAGTGTTTCCTGATTGTTCCAGCAACACCGGCCCACCCAACGAGCTCTTGTGGTTTTGTTCTTATCCTTTCTTGCAGGATCCGCCGATGTCCAGCAAGGCCAGGATCTCTATACCAACGTGAATATCACATCGGTTTTTGCAGCCACCGCTTGTAAGCCTAAAGTCTAAAGTCCAAGCCACATCTCTCGTTGCCCCGAAGACCACAAAGTTGAATTATAAGGCCACAAGAAGCGGAGAAAGAAAAAGTATAAAAAAAAAAAGGGGCTTTTAAGGTCTCGAGCGGCGGCACTTGGAGGACTTGACGTTCTGCTCATTGGAGAGCATACACTTCAGGTCTTCCTGGAGCACTACACACAGTCACGCATACAAAGGGAGATGACCACCGCGAGGATTGCTTCGCTCAACACTGCAAGCCATCATCCGTCGAGTCCCGCGATCCGCAATCCAAATCCGTCGCCGGTCCAAACTTGGAAAGTAAATATTCGAATTAGGTAAAAAGCTCATCCAATTTGACTTTCGAGTATATTGTTTCCTTATTTATAATATTACAATTTTATATGAATCTTTGAACGATAGAATGTGCCTCGCTTAATTTAAAAACGGCCTAATTCCTTAAAAAGCCCCCAACTTTAGGTGTTGTCCGAAATCTACCCTAAACCTTTTTTTGTCTCGTAAAAAATCACAAACTTTTATTTCAAACTCAAATCTGCCCTAAGTTAATTTTCTGTCCAAATGTTGACAAATTTTTTCCAACCTGTCATCCACGTGTCTATCTTCTTTTCCCACGTCAGCTTGGGTTGACTGTTTCTTTCTTTCTTTTTTGTTTTTTCATTATCTTCTCTCTTTCACTTTCCGCCATTCGCCTTCTTCATCCTTCGCCTTCAACCTCTTCACCTGAATCTCCAAATCATCCGCAAACGCCACCCCATGGTTAGGCGACACCAGCCCAAGTTGCTGTCCTTTGCTTCTTCTGCATCTCCATTGCCCTCTCGTCAGCAATCGACGACGACACCTCGTCCGAGCCCGACCTCACTTCCTTGTTCTTGGCGTCGGCGGAATTGAGCTCGAGGCCCAGCACGTTGAAGTAGCGGTCCACGTCGCCGGTACCGTTATCGTAGGTCCTCAACAAGCCCCCTTCTCGCCGTCAATGCACTCGCCCTAGGTCTTGAACTTGACCCTCGGGTTCACGGCCACCGCGAGCGCGACCATGTCCTCCCTGTTGAGCCCTCCATCACGGTTCCCATCAAATGCTGGAAAATTCGCTTCACCTTTTCCGATCTGCTACCTCTGGTCGCCATTTTAGTGCTAGAGTTTCATTAGAAACAGAGAAAAGGGAAGATTTTGGCCCAAATGACTGACCAACGCAGAGATAGACGGAGAGGTCGCAATGTGAAGATTGAAAGCGACGATGGTGTCGCCGGCCTTGGGCGACAGCCGGCGACACAAGATCTAGGGTCGCCCAAGGCCAGCGACTCCAAATCTGGGCGAGGCGGCGTTGGATCCGACATCCTGATCCCAAATTCAACTATCCACCGACAAATAGAGGGGGCGGAGGCTTGGCAAATGGAAGGGTCTGGGCTTACAATAACGACGAGGTGACGAGGACGTCGTGGCAACGTGCACGCAAGCTGTTGCGGCGGTGACCAGCGTGTGGCAGCACCTGGGCTTCCTCTGTGTTCTTGATGGTGCTCTCGTTGTCCATGGCGGAAAGTGAAAGGGAGAAGAGAATGAAAAAACAAAAAAGAAAGAAAGAAACAGTCAACCCAAGCTGACGTGGGAAAAGAAGATAGACACGTGGACGACAAGTTGGAAAAAAATTGTCAACATTTGGATAGAAAATTAACCTAGGGCAGATTTGGGTTTGAAATAAAAGTTTGTGGTTTTTTATGAGATAAAAAAAAGTTTAGGATAGATTTGAGACAACACCTAAAGTTGGGGGCTTTTTAAGGAATTAGACCATTTAAAAAACTGCGATTTAACTGAATATTCTTTGAAAATCTTGGATGTGTATTACTTGTCAAATTTAGATAGAATTTGAAAATTTTAAAATCTTTTGAATATATCCAAGATATTCAAGATAGCAAAATCCTTTCAAGATGTGATCGGTTAGGAAAATCTCCTAATCTGCAACTGCACACACGGGAATAAGTTTATCTATCAAGCTTTAGATAGAGTTATTTCCATAGCGGATATTTTAAATTTTTAGGATCGATCTGTCGGGCTTCAGATCGAAACTTAATTCGAAAGATTTAGCGGTTATAATCTTTCTACTAAAAGATTTGCGACTTAAATTTAAATTCGAAAATACATCAAAAATACAAAAAAATCACAAAAAAAATCAAAAAAAAAAATTGCACCTTTGAACTCTAAGTCAGAATTCATCAAAATTGCCGAATTGAGCATTTTCTTGAGATTGGTACCGAAAGGTAGACCTATCAAAATGGGTCATAAACCCATTACTTAACCCATATATTAGTAGATGGATCCTAAATGGGCTAGTTATATTTAGTAAATGGATCATAAATGGGTAGAAGTTTAACATTAGTGTTAAATGTGTCATAAATGGGTTGTAAATAGATCATAAATGAGTTTACAACTGATTTAAACTCAACTTGTCTCTCTCATCCTTACTCAATCTTGTGGTCACTCACTTTACACTCTCATCTCAATTCGGGTATGAATTTTTCTAGATTTAATTAAATATGGAAGTGTTTTAGCAATATGGGTATGATCAGGTATGTGTTGGGTATGGGTCGGGTCGGGTATGGGTCAAGAAAATTGCATTGTGCATAAATGGGTCATAAACGGGTTAATGGGTTAATTTGGGTCGGACCATTTATGACCCGACCCAAACCCGACCCGACCCACCCATTTAACAGGTCTACCGAAAGGACGTTAGGATAATCTAGCGTAACCAAATCCCCGGATTTATAATCTCTGGTTCGTAGAAATAAAATAGTACTTCCGCTATTTTATTTAGGTTTCTAATCAACCTACCTTAAATGATTAGTGGCGGCTCCCATTGAAAATATTTGCATGTTCATAATTGGACTTAAGTTGCGAATTGATAGAGTTTGGGAGAATTCGAGTTAGGTTAATTAATTTAATTGATCTAGTAATCCATTAACCTAAGATCGGAAAACCTAATTTTTAGGTCGCGACAGTTGGTCTTTCTTGTCCCTAGTAATCACTGAACTTGCGCATTCTTTTAGGACCACGCCCTGAACAGAGTTTCACGATTCCATTCCTTTGATCTTTCCCGCTTTTGAGGTGGCTCACACTAGTTAAATAGATTGGTTTTTTCTATTGTTTTGTGACTGAAAGTTTACGTGTGTAATAGCTTCCCTTATGGTTTAAGAATTCTTATGCTTTATTTAAAGAAAAATCTAGCAAAAGTACACACGGTTTGCATGTATGCAAAAAATTGACATTTAAAACATTTTGCAAAATCGTCTTATTTCAAAATATTTGAACTATCAATTGATAGAAGAAATTGCTTACACAATACAAGAAAATTGTGTACATAGATATAGAAAGAGAAACATTTTAAGATTTGGGCTTTTTTTTTAAAAGTTGTTTACAAGATAAAATAGATTCGAATTTTAAAATTGAGATGAATGAGAAATAAAATAGAATTATTAATCTACTCATTAGTCCATTGATAAAAGGTTTATAAAATAATAAATTGAGAATATTTTGGAAAAGAATGAAGAGGACTATGGTCTCTTGAAGTAAAAGATTCTTTTTGTATTAATACATTATACACTAAAATTTATTTACCAAATTGTTTATTAAAGGATTCGTTTGTTACGTGGAAAATGAACGATTTGAAAAATATTTTCCTAAAATTATTGCTTATATCGTTCGAAATGGAAAATGTTTTCATTCATTCATTTTTATGAGTAATATAAGCAATCATTTTCAAGAAAATATTTTCCAAATTATTCGTTTTCTGCGAAGCAAACGGTGTTTCACAGAAAACATTTTCCTAAAAATAATTAATTATATCACATATAAAAATAAATAAACAAAAAATATTTTCACTGTTTATGAAAATATTTAGATATAAATTATTATCCATAATGAAAATATTTTTCATTGATTAAAAATTATTTTCAAGTGATGTAAGTAATTATTTTTAGGAAAATGTTTATCAAATCATTTATTTTCTGCGAAAACAACTACGAAAAACATTTTCCGGCGATTGGATTGCTCAAGAATACGAGTCAATAGAAAATATATGTTTAAATTTGAGAAAATGATTTCCTCTTTAAAAAATCGAAAATCATTTTCCATCAACCTCAATGTCCGTGCATTGGTTTGGGGTGCCCCAGCCCATGTCTATTGAGGTTGACCTTGGATCCCTCTATGTCCAATCAAGGCATGGGCTCGGGAACTCGGTGCTAGCCCCTGAGTCCCCTTGGGTAGATCGAGGCCGAGCCCAAGATCCCAGTGCCCATGCCTGGGTCCATTAAAGTTGAGCCCGGTATTGCCTATGCCTGAGTCCATCAAGGTTAGGCCCAAGACTTTTAGCGCCACCTCTGGTCCCCTTGGGTACATCGAGGGTAGGCTCAGGACACCAACGCTTGAGTCCTATGTGCTCACGCCCCGGTCTATCAAGGCCGTACTTGGGTCCCCGGCGCTCAAGTTGGGATCCATCGAGGCCGACCACCGAACCCCAATGCCCATCCCTAGTCCTATAAAAAAAGTGCTTGGGTCTCCAATGCTCGCATCCGAGTCAATTGAGGCCAAGCCCAAGACCCATGCCCAAGTCCCAGGACCACGCTCGAAGCCCTTGCGCTTGCACCCAAGCTTGGGTCCCTTATGCCCGTGCCCGAGTCCAATGAGGTTGGGCCCGAGTCCCTAGCGCCTTGGTCCATCTACACCGAGCCTAAGTCCCTAGCGCTTGGGTCCATCTACGCCGGGCCCGAGACCCCAATGGTAGTTCTTGGGTCCTCCACACATGCGTCTAGGTTCATCAACGTTGGGCCCAAGACCCTAGTGCCAATGCTTAGGTCCCTAGCGCCAGGCCCATGTCCATCAAGGTCGGGCTTGGGTACCTCCAACCAAGTCGGGCACTGAGTTCCCAGGCTCGATCTCGATGAACCCGGGCTCGGCCTCGATGGACCTGAGCGCTAGCGCAAAACTTGGGCACAAGCAGTGGGGTCCTAGGCTTAACCTCAATGGACCATGTCATGGGCATACAGACATGGGCACAAGCACCGAGGTCTCGACCCTAACCTCAATGGACCCCATCATGGGTGCAGAGACCTGGGCATAGGCATGGGCAATAGGATCATGAGCCCACCCTCGATTAGACCCGAGCACGAGTATTAAGGTCTTAGGCCTCAACTTCAATGGACTTAGGGTCGGGTGTAGGGGATTCAAGCACAGGTTTTAGGGTCTCAAGCCCGGGTCCGGGGACCCAAGCACGGCCACCGAGGTCTTAAGGCCGGCCTCAATGGACCTAGGCCCAGGCGCCGAGGTCCCCGACCACTATGGACCTGATCGTCGGGGACAGGGACATAAGTATTAGGGTCTTGATCCCAGCCTCAATCGAATAAGGCTCAAGTGTCGGGGACCCAAGTATCCGACTAGTCTATGAGTTTATAAGAAAATAAAATTATATGTTCCATTCCAAATGATGAAAAATATTTTCTAGTTATTTCTCAGATTTCATCCAAATACCAGAAAATATTATCATTTTCCTAAAAAATGATTTTCTAGAAAACATTTTCTAGAAAGGCAATATTTTCAGCAAAACAAACAGAGTCTAAGTGATGTAAGAAATTCCTCTCGGATATTTAAATGGGTCTATTAATTCCAAAGTATCACGTCATTTAATAAGCCGATTGAAATAATATTGTGAGAACAGAAATGTGTCTAGAGCAAGAAGATCATACCAGATCTTTTAATGAAATACTATACATTGAATCAAATTCGATTCAAAGAAGCGCCTTCGCTCATCAACCCCCGATTGAGACGAGACATAGATGGCAACCTAACCTAACCTAGTACGTTGGTTTGGGCCGACGAGGAAATGTCACTGGCTCGTTTGTCGATCCAAGGCATAGGCATGAAAGTATAAATATGGTTATGTTGAGGATGGAGGGTTGTATACCGTATGGTGGTTTCGGTAATAATAAGAAAAGTACGGTTGTAATTTCAGTATCTCTGACCTTGCTTTTCAATGGAGCGAGAGATCTTCCTACTACTAATCCTAGATTTGGTGCTATTATAAAAATGTCACTGGCCCAGGTTCGATCGTCGCGCCCCCGGCATGAGCGCGCAAAAAGGGGCGCAACGATCGGATTTCTCGTACGAGGACGCACTGTTTGTCGGGAGGGTAACTGCTGCTCCTGCGGCGTCGTGTGCGCATTGGGTCGGAGACCGATCACGGACCACGTTCATTGCATTCTCTTTCAAGTGCCCTCTTACTTTAAATCTGGATGCCATTCCCAATTCCACGTGATTCCATTTGTTTGTTCCCCCCACATTAAAAAAGAGCAAAAATATTTATAAAAAAAAACACATAAAAAAAATGCCATTCCCCGATTGAAATATATAATATAAGGGATTACATATGATTCTATTCTTTAAAATCTCCATTATTGTTAATGGTGGTGCGCACATTGGCTACCTGATGTAACGGACGGAATCAATTATAATATGGGTTAATACCATTATGAATCTCGACTCGGTACTTTTACGACAAATTACCCCTAAACTACTTTTCATCCCGTAAAGAATCTGAAACCGATAGTCCATAACTCATTTGCCTCGGAATTGATTTTCATCTCACAAAAAATCATAAACCGGTACCTTACAACACTTTTACATTGAACTAATTATCGTCTCACAAAAACTTCACAGCCCCGACCCAAATACTGCTCTCCGTTAAAATGCATGCGTGTCAACACACACACACGGATTTTTCACGCTGGATCCATCATTTTGCACGTCGAATCTGTTTTGCATTAGTCTACCATGTGTGTGTAACGCATGTGTTTTGAAGAGATCTTGGACAGAGTGCTGACAGGATAGATTTGGATCAAGGATATGAATTTAGGTTTTTTCGTTAGATGAAAATAATGCTTGTTAAATTACGCTAAAATGGGTATACTTGACGAATAGTAGACGAAAAAACAAATAAAACAATCTTTCGATAATCACTCTTTACGTGCAATTGCTACTTGAAAGTCATTATCGATCGAATTCAACAAGGCGTATGATATTGATAGAGTCATTGTCATACTTATTAACTATTCAAGATAGTTCACAAGTGGTGGATACACTTTGCTCGAAATAATTGATCAATGAAAAATATTTTTATTATTGACAGCAATTTATGTTTAAACATTTTCATGAATGATAAAAATATTTTTCGTTCATTCATTTTTGTAAGCGATACAAGCGATAAATTTTAATAAATATTTTTTAAATTATTTATTTTTCGCTAAACAAACGAAACATTAGTATTGTATACAAATGACAACTCATATTGGACAACCATGACATGTAGGAAGAACTCGTTGACCTCTACCATTCAAAATTAGAAGTCTGATATTTGAATCAGGGAAAGATCAGAAATTGAACTCTCTTAATTGGCTTTTTTGGGTCGCAACAAGTCAATGCGCTCATTAGATAGCCAAACTTGCGTCAGGAACCCAACTCAACACATTTACATACTTCTAACTAGGGGTGTGCACTGGGAACCGGCTTGGACCAACCGTTGCAAGGCTAATTCTCGAGAGAACCGATCCTAAAACTGGCTTCTTGACCAGTTCGTTTTCCGGTTTCAAGGCGAAAACCTCAGGTTCCTAGGTTGAACCGATTCTAAACCAGTTTTGTAGTCTCTTTTTGAAAAAAAAAATATTTGCACCAATCGAAAATCGAGCAATGGTTTTCAACATAACCACTTGACCAATACATGTTTTTGCAATGAAACAGTAAATTTTAATATTTTAATATGATTTTTCTATACAAAAGAAAAAATGGACTGGCTCTTGAATAGAACCAAAAAGTGGAACCAACTGGATTGATTCCCGGTTCTAATTATTTAGAACCAAGATTTATGGGGTCGATTTCCAATTTTAGACAGAGAACCATCCACTTTGAAAATGATTACTCTTTCTACTAAGTACAATATAATTTCCATCAAATGAATCTATAATGTGTGGATATGCTAGTTCTACTATTTTATGGTCGTTCCACTAATGGCTTGCTCCAACAGTCATGGGCCATCTAGATACTATGGTCTAAGCCTGCTTTTTTTTTTCCACGTCCAAGCCTACTTTCCCTCCTCTAGAAACGTCACGGTCAAAGCCTACTTTCCCTCCTCTAGAACTGACGTTTCATTGACTCTCGGAGAGAGATACCCCACTAAAGGGACAAAAAAGTTTACATTAGAATATTTAAATATTAAATTTTATCTTCGTTCATTAATTTATATTTTCATAATAATTAATCTCACAAAAATCCACTGTTGATAGCTAATCTCCAATTTGTGCTAGAGATTCCAACCCCAATTATATAATAAATATCTTTCTACTATATAGTACAACGTGAACATTATTTTTCTAAGAAAAGGACAAATTCCTTTATATTTTACTTTTTTATTTTCATTTTTCTTGATTTTTACTTTTTTTTTTGTCATACTCTAACTCTCAACTCACTCTCAAATTTTTACTCAGTCTTTTACAAGACGTGGGAGTCGAAACTCACATCTGAAACTATACGTCTCTACTATTAGCCCGCCCTAAGAAGGTGGGGATTCGAAATCTCCATCTCTCCCTTACCAAGTAAGAAAAGTGGTCACTCGAGCAAACCGTAGTAATTTGGTTTCTACTGTTTGATGCTTCCTTTTCTGAACTGATTCTCTAGATTTGAGCTGTATATTGGATATGTCCGAGTTCTTTTCATTTTGACTCAACGATTGCCACAATTTTCCAATTGACCGGCCCAATTTTTCTCCCTCCTTTTCTCCCTTCAAAGCACACGTGAGAAGAGAATGTTAGGTCAAAAAGTCATTTATGTGGCAATTGTCATGTTTTTTTCCCGGCGTCTGACAAATTTAGTCTCTTGTGTATTACGAGCGAATATGCGCAAGCTCTGTGCGTACGTTAAAAATTATCATATCAAAAAATAACGAGTAAAGATATTTACACGCATATAGTTTCAAACATCACATAAATATAGCAAAAAATTACCATTTTGCTATGATCTTGTTATGTAAATAGGTAACCTTTCGCAATGTTTTAGTTTTTTGTTCTAATTTTTACTTTCATCATTTGATGCTGTGTTTTTTTTTTTTTTGGTTGACAGACATGAGAAGAACTCGCGTCATCCTCTCTTGCGTCGGTTACGATGAGTAAACTCTTTTATGGGATATCAGGAAGGCCACATGCCTAATCTTGAATAATTTTGAGATACAACGTAAACTGGCAGGTTCGAACTTGCATCCCAAGGGTCAGATCAAAGCACTCTCCTCTGGAAAAACATGCTCGATGCCTCCTCCTCCTCCACTGGTTTCATTGGACCACCTGGGAACTAAATTAATTGGTCCAATCCCAGGACCAGATGATCATGTTCCTAGTTCCAAGGTAAAAAACCAATCACCCCTAGCAATGCCATCAACTGCTCTGAGTTGAGGAAAACTCCTATTGATTTTGAAGTTGACAAAACCTTCCATGTTATTGTAAATCTGATACTTATTCTGAACTATTTTATTCCAGGTATGTATATATATTCTGGAAGCTCATAAGGAAGTTTTTCAGACTTTACAAACTGGTTCATGTATTATTGAAGACCTAAATAATCTAAGTTCTGAGACACAGACGCTGAAATTATTCATACGCTAAAATTATTCAGACGCAGAAGTTGAAATTTTTAAGAAGCAAACACAGAAGCTGAAATTTTTCAAAAGCAGACGCAGACGCAGAAATTCTTCAGACGCATAACTCATAACGAAAAATAACAGCTAGTGATCTGGTATGGATTTCACGGAAGGAAAGCTTTGATTGTCTCAATCTCAATCAAATTGATTGACAATCAAAGATTATGACAAGCATGCATTACAATGGATAAAGCTCTACTTATGGAAACCAAGATTCTGATTGTATGGGCGATCAGAATCAGCGAGATTCAGAATCTGTAATCCAACGGCTACTCAACCCTTTCTATACAAATCTGTCCAAGGTGAAGATTGGAAGATGATCCTCTAAAAACTGTCCAATGGCTAGTTTGGAAGTAGAGGAGCATTTAAGGAGATCAACGAGCAGTAGAAGAAAATATAAAATTAAGAATCAACAAAGTCCAAAATCTGAGCATACTCTGATCATTTCTCTTATCTTTATGAGTCGAAAAAAATTAAGATCTTGAGGGTTACTTTATAAGAGTGATTGTGTGAGATAGAGAGTTCTATCATACACGAGAGTGCTATCACTCAGAATCTGTAAATTTCTCTTGATTACATAGTGAAGTCCAGCCAGTAGGCTATAAGCGTGGGAGAGTGGACGTAGGATTGCTATAAGCCGAACCACTATAAACTTGTGTGCAGTTTTTCTATCCCTTATCTCTTTATTTTCATACTGCACATCAAGAGCACTGTCTATATAATCTGCTTGAATCTGAATTTTATTCAGATTCAACTGTGATCTTTCATTTCCACATAAATTATCAAAAATTGTTTAAGATCACCTATTCACCCCCTCTAGGTGATCCTTGCTAGCTACATCAATTGGTATCAGAGCAGGTTGCTTATTTATTGAAATATTTTACTTCTGAGCTAACAATCTACATGGC
Organism: Syzygium jambos; assembly: GCA_031216235.1. Classification (NCBI taxonomy): domain Eukaryota; kingdom Viridiplantae; phylum Streptophyta; class Magnoliopsida; order Myrtales; family Myrtaceae; genus Syzygium; species Syzygium jambos. Next base: position 9,615,753 of record CM062220.1, read on the forward strand.
TAGCTTTGGTGCTCCAGGGCTCATTGAAGGACAGAGTAATAACAAACCACCATATTTCGATAGCAAGGAATATAGTGTTTGGAAGAATAAGATGAAGGCATTCATAAAATCAATTAATCACATGCAATGAGATGTCATCATCAAAGGAGTTAATCCAAAATCTTCTGACTCAAAAGAAAAGGCAAACGGAAACAAAGCAGCAGATCCTCCATTATCTCAAACTGAGATATCTAAAAGAGAAACTTTAGATTCCAAAGCAATTTATTCTCTTTATTATGCTTTATCACCTATTGAATATAAAAAAAATTGCTTCTTGTGAATCAGCCAAGGAAATCTGGGATACTCTCCACACTACTTATGAAGGAACAGATCGAGCCAAGGAAACTCAAATCAATCTTTTGCTTAGTAAATATGAATCCTTCAAAATGAAGCCTGGAAAATCAGTTGCTGATATGTATGACAGGTTTGTTGACATAGTAAACGGTCTTGCATATCAAGAATAACCAGTCTCAGATGCTATGAAAGTCAACAAACTACTGAGAGGACTGACAAATCAGTAGGATAATATCAAAACATCTCTTCGAGAAACACAAAGGATCAAGCCTCTATCAGTGAATGAGTTAATTGGAACTCTTTAATCATATGAGACTGAGAAACGGAACGAGGAGAATGAATCGAGAGGTAATAAGTCAATTGCATTAAAAACTAACATTGATTCTGATGCAGATTCTGAGGATGGAGATGTTGATGATGAAGAATTAGCTCTCTTCATAAAGAAGTATAAGAAGATGAAAATCAAGGGAAGAAACCTCAAAGGGAAGAAGCCTTTTGAGAAGAAGAAGTCCTTCGATGAAACAGAAAGATCAAAGGATATAATATACTTTCACTGTAGGAAACGTGGACATATCAAGCCAAATTGTCCTCTTCTAAAAAAAAAGACCAAATTTGAGAAAGCAAAGAAGGCCTTAAAAGCAGAAACCTAGAGTGATACAGAGTGCAAAGACAGTGATGAAGATATCTCAAATTTCTGTCTAATGGCTAAGTCAGACTCAGACTCAGATTCATATTCAGATTCTGATCCTAAAGTGGAAATTGAGGTAAAGCCTTCTGAAATGACTATTGAAGTATCAAATTATATTGATGAATTATGCTTTGAATTTAAGACTACTCTTAAAAGAATTTCTTCTTTGAAAAAGGAAAATTCATTATTGAGGCAACAGGATGTTTCACAAAATGAAAAAATCGATTTTCTTCAAAAAGAATTTCATCAAGTCAAGGAAAGTCGAGATTTTCTTTCCAAAGAAAAAGTTATTTTGAAAAAGGAAGTTTCAGAAATTACTTCCAAGTTTTCAAAAGGTTCAAAAACCTTAAAGCATATCCTTTCTATCCAAATTCCTTACTACAACAAATTTGGTCTCGGATTCGTAAAGGAAAGTGATAGCTTAATTGATTTTCCAAAGGTCAAGGAGAGATTAAGATAAAGACCTTATCGACATGCTCATAAAAATCATTTCAAAAGGGATTTTGTCAAACCTGTTGGCCGAAGTGCTCTTAAGTGCTCAAAATGTGGAGATCCACAATATTTTGAGAATGAATGTCCTAAGGTCTGGAGACCTATTCGAAGAGATTTTATTAAGACAACCTATACTAATGTTCTAGGACTCAAACAAATTTGGGTACCAAAGAAAACTTGAGTTGTTATGATTTTTGCAGGTTACCACAAAAATAAAAAGAAAGTGGTACCTAGACAGTGGATGTTCTAGACACATGACAGGAGATCCAAGCATATTTGTTGAACGACAAAACTTGAATGGTGGAAAAGTTTCTTTTTGAGGAAATACCAAAGGAAAAATAGTTGGCAAAGGAACGGTTAAAATTAGAGGACTCACAATTAACATTATTTCATTGGTAAAAGGACTTAACTATAACTTGATAAGTATAAGCCAACTATGTGATACAGGTTTCAGAATCAACTTACAAGAAGACACATGCTCAAGAACAAGCAAAGATTCTTCTCAAACATTCACAGGAAGAAGACATGGCAATATTTATCTTCTAGATGTCAATCCAAACTCTACTCATTGTTTGATCTCAATCAAAAAGGATGAAGATCTATGGCACAGAAAATTGGGGCATATCAGTATGAAACAAATCTCAAAGATCTCAAACAAGAAATTGGTTCGAGATTTGCCAGATTTGAAATATAAGAAAACAGAGTTATGCAATGCCTACACTCTAGGAAAACAAGTAAGAAGCTCTTTTAAGTCTATAAATCATGTTTTCACTAATCGTGCTTTGTAGCTTCTTCATATAGATCTGTTTGGACCAACCAGAACACAAAATATTGGTGGTAAGAAATATTGTTTAGTTATTATTGATGACTTCACGAGATTTACTTGAGTGTTCTTTCTTGCTCATAAAAATGAAGCATTTTCATATTTTTCAAAATTTGCAAAAAGAATTCAGAATGAAAAGGGCTATACCATTTCTTGCATTAAAACTGTTAAAAATCAAAGTTTTTCAGATTTCTGTGACGAAAATGGCTTTCAACATAATTTTTCTACTCTATATACACCATAACAAAATGGTATTGTAGAAAGGAAAAATCGTTCTTTACAAGAAATAGCAAGAACTCTATTGATTGAAGCAAGATTCCTTATCAATTCTGGGCAGATGCAGTTTTTACAGCATGTTATATCATCAACAGAGCTTTTCTCAGACCCATTCTTGAGAAAACCCCCTATGAGCTTTTTAAAGATAGAAAGCCCAATATTTCATATTTTCATGTTTTTGGTTGTAAATATTTTATACTCAAAAATCCAAATGACCGCTCTGGCAAGTTTGATGAGAAATCAGATGAAGGATTCTTCCTTAGATATTCTACTGCAAGTAAAGCATACAAAATCTTTAACAAGAATTCTCAGACTATGGAAGAAACAATGAATGTAAGGTTTGATGAAAATATTCAAACTCACAAAGATGAATCTGAACTATCTTCCAACATTCAAGAGTTATCAGAAGCTCAACAAGAATCTCCAAAGATCGTTGAATCCGGAGAAGAAGAAAAAGAAAATACAATCCATACTCAATCAGAACCTTCAAAGTCTAAAGATATTCAGAAAGAAAAATTTGATAGAAACTGGAAACATAAATCCAGTCATCCGAAGAACCTCATAATTGGAAAAATAGAAGATGGTATCAAGACTAGATCTAAACACAAGGAGAACATCAGCAACTTAGCATTGATATAGAGCCAAAAGAAGTTGGTGAAGCATTATCAAATGAAAGTTAGATTGAAGCTATGCAGGAGGAACTTCAGCAGTTCAGAATCAATAAAATATGGGAGCTTGTGCCAAGACCTAAAAATCATTCAGTCATTGGAACAAAATGGATATTCAGAAACAAACTGGATGACAAAAGGAAAGTTACAAGAAATAAAGCAAGACTGGTAGCAAAAGGCTATTCTCAAGAAGAATGCATAGATTATGATGAAACATATGCACCAGTTGCTAGATGGACGTGAAAAGTGCCTTCCTGAATGGATTTATCAAAGAAGAAGTATATGTGGAACAACCACCTGACTTTGAAGAACTAAGGAAGATTGATTATATCTACAAACTTAAAAAGGCCCTTTACGGTCTAAAACAAGCACCCCGTGCTTAGTACGAAAGATTAAGTAACTTCCTTCTGCAAAATGATTTCACCAAAGGTAAGGTTGATACAACTTTATTCATTAAGAGAAAGGGTAAGGATTTTCTACTTGTTCAAATTTATGTTGATGATATCATCTTTGGATCCTTTAACGAACTGCTTTGCAAGGAATTCTCTAAGAATATGCAGAATGAGTTTAAGATGAGTATGATGAGAGAATTAACATTCTTTCTTGGTCTATAAGTGAAACAAACCAAAGATGGTACATTCATTGCAGTAAAGAGGATAATCAAATACATTGGAACTTATCTAATGTTAGGTCTTTGGTATTCCAATGATTCAGATTTTACTCTTACTAGTTATTCAAATGTTGATTTAACTAGGTGTAAAGTGTACAGGAAAAGTACTACAAGTACATGTCAATTGCTTGGGAATATGTTAGTATCATGGTACTCAAAGAAGCAAAATACAGTTGCACTTTCCACAGCAAAAGCAGAATATGTAGCTTTGGAAAGTTACTGTGCACAGATTCTGTGAATGAAGCAACAGTTACAAGACTTTGCTATTGAAGATCATGTTCAAAATGGTCTCGAGCTAAGCATATTGAAATCAAGCATCATTTTATTCGAGATCATGTTCAAAATGGAGATGTGAATATTCAATTCATTGATTCTGAATCAATTAGCTAATATATTCACAAAACCTCTTGATAAATCTTCATTTTGAGTTCATAAGAAATAGATTGTGCATCACTTATCCTTTTTCTTGAAGTGTTTGATAGATAGAAATTTTTCAGACTCAAATGTTCTCAGTCTGAACATTTTTCAGAATCACAAAGAAATGTATGTCCTTAATTCAAATTTTGGTAGGTATATTTTTAGCAGGATATTTTCGTATTTGTCTCTTGCGGAAGCAAATTAGGTATGTATTCTAATTTATCTGATTAATTGTGCTTAATATATTGTCGAGATTGTTTGTGATTCAAAAAGTATATTTTCTTTCTACATATTTAGGATCACTTATTATATTTTCTAAAAGTAAGTTTTCCTTCCAACTTTATAAACCTGTCTTTCTCTTTTTCAAAACCCTATCATACAAACTTTTTCTCTCCAAACCCTCTCGATACTCAGAGTCGACTTCTCCTCTTCCTTCTCCAAAAATCTAATCTGCTCCAAAAGTGATCAAAATACCTTTTAAGAGAAGATCTTCTCGTATTCTCAACCAAAATTCCAAGTCTACAGCACCGACAGAGTATATGGATATTTCAGACTCAGAATCCGACCAGCATCAAAAACCTTCAGAGGTGACACCACCTCAACGATCGTCGCCACCCAAAACCTCTGGTAAATTAGATTTTCGTTTTAATAGCATCAAACTTGTATGGAATGCTTATCAGAGGTTGAAGAGAAGTAATGCCTCTGCATCGATTCTACATGATTGTATGAAAGACAATGGGTTCCTCTCTAAAGAACATCTTACGCAAAGCTACTCTCAGTTTTGTGCTAAAACTGACAATGTTCCTGCCAGCTCTACCCCAAAAGAGCCTTCTTCTAGAAAGGGCAAGGTGAAAGTCGGAGAATCATCAACACTCTTTGACAAAAAATTTGCTCAAATAAGCCCTAAAACCACCAGTGCATCCAAGTTTGTTATTTCTGATGATGATGGTAGATTCTTTGATATTTTTGAAATGAAAGTTGGGATTGCATCTGGTATGCCAGGAATTGGAGGCTTATTCAGAAGCAATTAGCATAATATTTTCTATAAGTTGTTGCTTGCTTGAGGGGTCATGAACCATTGGACCGTAGATTTTGATTACCTTGAAAAGGCTGGCATTTCAGTGAAGCATTTGTTTGCGAAATTGGGCATTTATGAATTTTGTTTGCAATCTGCAAATGTTTATGCTGAGATGACTGCATACTTTTACTCTAATCTTTCTACTTTGTCACCCAACTGGATTCAATTCACTGTTGGTAACAAAAAGTTTGATTTAAAAGCGGAGGAGTTGACATTAATAATTGGAGCAAAACATTCCAAATTTATTCCACTAGAAGCGAGCCTGGAAGATGCTTCCAGGGTAGCCTCAGAGAATGCAAACTTTGCTCAAGGCTCTAAAAGGCACCTTTCCTATTTTGATTTGTCCAGAAGATCTGTGATTTTACACAAGATCATCATCAACTGTTTGAAGCCCAAAGTAGCATCCAAAACTGACTTATCCAAGTCAGAAATTAAGCTTATTTGGGCAATCCTAAAAGATCAATCTTTTTCTCTTCCTCATATCATCATATGTATAGAACATTGTAGAAGGGCAAGGAACAACTTCCATATGGTGCTCTTATCTCACAAATCTTCATGTTTCTCAAGATATCCATTTCTGATGAGATGTGCAAAAATCTTGTTCCTTGTATGTATGTTGAAGAAAAAATGCTTTAAAAAATGAAGCAATTTGATGATTTAAGGGAAAGTAAAAGGAAAGGATGCTCAATCTTCTGAAGCTCAATCTGTTGGGAAGTCAAGTGAGAAAGGGTAGAGAAAAAGAACAGGATCAGCAAGCAAGCAGACTAACTCTCCAACCCCACTCAAGGTGTACAGGAAGAAACGAAAAATTCTTCTGCATGATGAAAGTGATGAAGCAGAAGTAGAGCACCTTGAAACAGGCCATACTGATGGTCCAAAACATGTTTCTGAACCACTCCAAAGGTTTCAAAATCAATTCCTGAAGAACATGTTTCTAAAGATCATACACCTGTTCAGGGGGAGATTCCAGAAGCAGCAACATGGTTCGATCAGTCTAAACAAGAAAATGTCTAGGAACAACCCTCAGAAAATCAAACCATTCTCTCTCTTTTACTCGAAATCAAGGATAAGCAAGCTGCACTTGAACAAGATGTGAAGAATCTGCATAAAATTGTTGAGGAAAACAACTATACTCAACATATTCAGGCAGCTAAAGACAAAGCAGATCTTGAGAAAGCCATCGCTTTGTGTTCAACCAACATGGACAAAGCTTTAGGTGAATGCACTTCGAAGATCGAGGAAGCTGTCTCCATATTGGAGAATTTTCAACTAATTCGAACCCCTTCCAAAAAATAGCTTGCTTTTAAACACTTTTTTCATAACAATCTCTTTTTCAGTTGGTCTGTAATATTTTTTAACAATTCTTCGTGTTAGACTGCTTGGTTAATTTATATCAATGTTTTATTCTCTCTTCTATTATTTTTTTTGCTGATGACAAAAAGGGGGAGAAATTATATGCAAATTTGCCATACTAACATTAAATATACAGATCATATGCAGGTTATATACAAAGGAAGAAAAAGACACAGATCTCAATAGAGTTTGCTCTTTCAATTTCAATCTGTGTTTCATGCACTTAATATACTTATTTATTTCAAATTGATTCAATCTGCAAGGAAGTTTTGTCACCATAAAAAAGCAGGAGAATGTTGAGAAAAACTCCTATTGATTTTGAAGTTGACAAAACCTTCCATGTTATTGTAAATCTGATACCTATTCCGAACTATTTTATTCCAAGTATGTATATATATTCTGGAAGCTCAGAAGAAAATTTTTCAGACTTTATAAACCGTTCATGTATTATTGAAGACCCACATAATCTAAGTTCTAAGACACAGACGCTGAAATTATTTAGACGCTAAAATTATTCAGACGCAGACGGAGAAATTTTTAAGAAGCAGACGCAGAAGCTGAAATTTTTTAGAAGCAGACGTAGACGCAGAAATTCTTCAAACGCAGAACTCATAACGAAAAATAATAGCTAGTGATCTTGTATGGATTACACAGAAGAAAAGCTTTGATTGTCTCAATCTCAATCAAATTGATTGACAATCAAAGATTACGACAAGCATGCATTACAATGGATAAAGCTCTACTTATGGAAGCCAAGATTTTGATTGTATGGGCGACCAGAATCAGCGGGATTCAGAATCTGTAATCCTCTGAAAGCTGTCCAACGGCTAGTTTGGAAGTAGATGAGTATTTAAGGAGATCAACGAGCAGTAGAAGAATATATAGAATCAAGAATCAATAAAGTCCAAAGTCTGAGCATACTTCGATCATTTCTCTTGTCTTTCTGAGCCAAAAAAATTAAGATCTTGAGGGTTACTTTGTAAGAGTGATTGTATGAGATAGAGAGTCCTATCATACACGAGAGTGCTATCACTCAGAATCTAAAAATTCCTCTTGATTACATAGTGAAGTCCAGCGAATAAGCTGTAAGCGTGGGAGAGTGGACGTAGGCTTGCTATAAGCCGAACCACTATAAATTTGTGTGCAGTTTTTCTATCTCTTATCCCTTTATTTACATACTGCACATCAATAGCACTGTCTATATAATCTGCTTGAATCTGAATTCTATTCAGACTCAACTGTGATCTTTCATTTCCGCATAAATTATCAAAAATCGTTTAAGATTACCTATTCACCCCCCTCTAGGTGATCCTTGCTAGCTACATCACTCTGCACGTCGCAAGGGCATTTGATATTGTGCTGTTATTTGGCAACAATCAGCTAAAAAAATTTCAACTCCATATAATGTTTTAGTGACTAAAATTATTTGAAATGCTTTTACACGCTTCATGCAATTAAATGAGAATTCGATTATCTATATAATTGTGTAAAAGACAAATGATCTCCTACAACAAGTATGATGTCCATGGACAAAAGCGCAACTTAATGATTTATCTTTATTTCTCATGAATTTCAATATCAAGGTTTGCATATTTTTTATTCTAAAATGAAATTACCAAAAAATTTCAAATTGGAAATTTTTTTTCTCTTTTCACACAATATCATTCTTCCATTTGCTATTTTGTTGGTGATAACGATACATTGATCTTTCTCGTGTGACATGGAATCAATCATTCTGAAAACTAAATTGTTTCGAATTAAAATACGCGTTAGCCAGCACATTATAATTTCCAAACCGATAATAAAAATGTATTTACTGTATTAGATATGAGGGCATAAGTTATCAAAAGCCCTAAATTATGTCTACTGAACACATTTATTTTAAACTTTTTTCGATGACACCAAAAATCTCTAATTTGTGCATTTGTTACACATTTACCCTCCATCAAAGTTCTGTCAATGAGAATCATTAAAAATCTACCTACATGGAAAGCAAACGGTGTTTCTAGGACTCACATGGCTTAAGTAAAATAATAAAAACGTTGTTTTTACTGAAAAATCATTTAACAGAATCTTGACAATAGGTAAACAGGTCACATGGGTACAAGTTTAGGGACTTCGTCTCAAGTAATATAAGTAATTTGCTAATATTCAGCTATCACAGTACTTTGGTGATATTCAACACTTTGCTGATATCTAGCGTTTTGCCCTGCTGATAATTACTAATATCTAGCCTTCACCTTGCTAATATCCACATAGTTACCTTGCTGATATCCTTGCAATTCGTTGTTTCTGGCTTTTTGGATATGATCAACCGTTCTACTCAGTATACTTTGACAACGATAGTTATGTAGATATTGTAGACATAAAACCTCGACACTTTCAAGTCAATATGAACTCTCCATTCTATTGATTTTTCACTCATAAATAATCCTTTTAACGTGAATATTATCTGAAACATAAACGCTTCTTGCATTTATCAATATCGATATAAAAATCACGGATAATTTTGTCAACTTCAAAATATATTATAAGGTTTTCTCAATGGCGTTTACTTGGAATTGCACAGAAATGACAATTCATACCGGGCCGGGCGCCCATAACATTGTTTACACAGAGAAGTAACCAATTCGTTGTGGTCGACGTACAGCGAAGTTTAATCGCTCAGGTGGGATTGGTTGATGAAAGTAATCCAAGCCATTTGATCAATCGAGAACCATGTGGCATGGATATTGACATCTACAAAGTAGAGCCAACGCGACCGACTCTTTCATGCACGCGATATATGCGTCTTGTTGCTTGCACTTGCTCCTTTTGCCTATAGCCACTTTGGAAATTACGCTATTTGAGAAAGCGAAGATCTTCTGGCTTAGATTGAAAGGCAAACAGGACAATGACCACATACATATAGTCAACGAAATTACACGCCTCCTCTTCTCTAACGAATTCGAAAGACCGGACGCGATGCGCCCAAGAGCTCCGTGACGCAAATCTTGCTCATTTTGCCTCCGGTATTCGCGGTAGGGCAGGAAGGTCGGGTTTGGGTCGATGCTCATCTCCATGCACACAAACGGCAGGCGTTGCGCGAAGGCAAGCTCCACGATCTTGAGAGGACTTGTTCGGCCAATTTAGGGTTAAAAATCGCCAGGGAAAATTACTCAAAAAAAAAATCCTAAACATATCGCGCTCGTACCGATTCAGTCTTACGCCTTTCAATTCGATCATTTTAGTCCTAAACCTTTTGCTAATTGAGTCCTTGTAAGCTATTTTGGGAAAATAATTTATTCTTCATTTTTCTAAGGCAATTCCTATGGAAGGGACCAGACCTAGGTGTTGGCGGGGCTAAAGTACCTTGGTCCGAAGTATGCCGACCAAAAAAGGAAGGTGGCCTGGGTATATGTAGACTCATTGACTGCAACAGGGCGGCTATGCTCAAGTACATTTGGATCCTTTTCACGGACAAAGAATCTTTATGGCATAAGTGGATCCATTCCACCTTTCTCAAGAACAAGAATTTCTGGGTTGCGCCTAAGCCAACCTTTTGTTCCCGGGAGTGGAAGAAAATCCTCGACCTTCGAAGGGAATACCGTTTACAGTTTAAATGGCGGATTGGGGATGGTATGTCAACATCTTTCTGGTTCAATTATTGGCATCCCAAAGGACCCCTTTCCGAGCTCTTCCCTAATAGAGATATATATTGTTCTGGTATCCCCAGAAATGCCTCAGTCTAGGAATTCCTTTCCTCTGACTGGCAGCCTTCTAATATACTGCAATCTTTTAACTCTTGGTCAGATCCTATCCCTATTCTTCACGGGGAGAGGCCGGATCTTTTAATCTGACAAGGACATTCCTCAGGTATTTTCTCGACGGCCTCGGCTTGGGAATTGATTAGGATCAAAAGCCCGACTGTTCCATGGAGCTCGTTCATATGGGATCATAATATTGCGCCAAGGTATGGGTTTCTACTTTGGCACATGGCTCTAGACAGCCTCCCAACTCAAATTGTGTTGCTGAATTATCGTAGAATTCCGTAAGGTCTTTGTGCATTCTGTAGATGTAGATCGGATTCTATCGATCATTTATTTTTTGGATGTGCAATCACGGGTTCCCTGGCTCTTTTCTGGGCTAGAAACTGTAATCTCTCTTGGCGTAATATATCATGGCAAGAGAACTTACGGTGGGCGGTCAGATTCTTAAGTGGAAATAGCTTTCGCCAGCGTATTGCTCGCTTCTCCCTTGGGGCGATTTTCCATATCATTTGGTCAGAACGTAACCATATTCTCTTCAGGAATAAACCCCTGTTTATGCTGACTCTTCGTGTGCATCTTTCTAAGCTCGTTAGGGACAGAGGACTGTCCTTCAAGACTGTACAAGACTCCCCCCGCAACAGAAGGATCCAATCTAATTGGGGCATCTCGCCTTCTATTTTTGCATAACCCCTCTGCAGTGGTTTAGATTATTGTCCTTTTGTTTCTGTGGGCTATTGTTTGGCCTTGTTTTGCAACGCTTGTGTTGCTGCTTTACGTTGGCCAGTCGGTACACCCTTGTACCAGTCGGGACACGCTTCTGTATCTCTTCATGTGCAGGGTTTTTTTGTGTTCGGCTACTCTTTGTAAATTGCGTCGAAAAGTTATATCAATACTTACCTTACCCAAAAAAAAAAAAACAGAACCTAAGTTTCCTTTTCTGTATCTTCATATTATATAATTACTTTCCATTTAATTAAGGAAATTACGGGGGCTTTTCGGACATTCGGCAACACTCAATAGGGTAGGGCGTTTGGGACCAATACGAAAATTATAAACTTACTTTATCGGATGGTGCGCACGTCCGGTACGGGTAACTTTTTGTTGTTACCCTAGGACGTGGGAATAAAAATAAAAACAAAAGAAAGCAAAGCGAAAACAGACAAGTTGCAAACTGCCAAGGCGACCTCGGCACTAGGGCAGTGTGACACGTCAGACTCCCACTCACGCGCAGCGGCACTACCGGTCAACCTAAGACGGACAAGCGCTGGGTTTGTCCCCAGCGCCACTCTTCCCACTCGAGAAGGTCTCCCCGCCTCATCGTTAACACGGGGACGTGTGATTTTAGGATTTCGGCTCCCGCGCTCTGTAAGACGTGGAATAAAAATTTTTGAAAATGAGACGAGAGATAAAAGAAAAGTAAGAGTAAGATTGATAAAAAAAAGGTAAAAATTTAAGATGGAAGACAGTGCATGCAAACTTCTCCCGGTGTTTTTGGGTGGTGGGGGGCCCACAGCGCCACGTCATCCCTCGGGGCGCGCGCGAATCGGGGTTCCATCCCGTCCCTCCTGTCTCGACGCGCGCCTCCCCCCGCTCATCTTCGAACGAGCGGGCAGAACGGTAAATTTGCGCCCCCGCCCCCGCCCCCACCGGAGCGAAGGTGAAAACGATTGTGCAGTTCGGGCCTCGCCCGGCGGAACGCGCGACGTGGACACCGGGTCGGACCACCCCACGGCAGAGACAAAAGGTGGTGGGACAATTTTAGCGGACCGTGGGGTCGGTCCACGTCCGCTCACTCGGTTAGGGACAAAATTACTTTATGTGATAAGGCTCCAATCGAAAAGATAAAAAAAATGGAAAAATTACGTGATCAGATTTTATGGAATCCCTCGCATACAGTGACAATGGGGTTGGGATAATTGTCCTGAAAATCTTCGTCTTGTTGTACGGCGGTCAATTTAGTCATAAATATTTTAATTATACTAATTAAATCATAAACCTTTTTGATAATTTACCAATTTAGTCATAAACTTTCGAAAGTTTTGCCAACGTAGTAGTCCTGAACCTATTATTTAAATAATGAGCCGAAATAACTACACCGACAAATCGTCAAAAGATTTAAGATTAAATTAGCATAATTGAAAGTTCTTAATACTAAATTGGGAAATTGTCAAAATGTTTAGGACTAAATTGGCACAATTGAAAGGTCTATGATTAAATCGACCACCGTACAATAGATTTAAGACTTTTTGGATAATTTTCCCTAGTGACGTTTTGTTTGCCATCCAAACAAGAAAAAAAAAGAAATTTCAAATTTTCATTCGGCACAATTTTCTTTTAAAAAATAAATGATTCGAAAATATTTTCCTAAAATAGTTAGTCAATAAAAAAAATTTTATTATCGACAACAATTTATATCTAAATAATTTCACGGACATTTAAGATATTGTTCGTTAGTTCATGTTTGCGAGCGATATAAGCAATCATTTTTAGGAAGATATTTTTCAAACGTTTCATTTTTCGCGAAACGAACGCGCCCGAGTAGATTTGATTTTTTACTTTGTCTGACCATTAACACCATGACAAAAATTTGAGGAGAAGAGAAAAGGGAAAGATAAATGTAGAAATATCTTTTATGTCATTGGAAGTATGCGGAGCCGCGCGTAAACTTTTCATAGATAAAGTAATTTATTCTAAAAAAAATTGCGAGAAAAATCATGGGTAAACTTTTAAGTTTCAATAGCGAGATGCAGATACTAATAAAACTAGGTTTCTAGCAGAGGAAAAAACACATGTTTCTCTCACTTTTAGGCTTCCTAAATTTGCTATTGCTTTCCCTCCGTCACATTTCAACAAACAAATTATGTCATTTTCAAAGTACCGTCCTCCTCGTGCTGCACACCGTCTCTGAAAATGGATGTCACCTCATTGTCGGACATCGTTAACAAAGGGCGCGCATGGAATCCATTCTGGAATAGAAATTCTGTTCCAGAATGGATTCCGGAATAGAAATGCGTTTGTTAAAAAATTTCCGGAATGCATTCTGGAGCAATTTTCACATTCTGGAATAAAAATGCGTTTGTTAAAAATACTTGATTCCAGAATGCATTCTTGATTCCAGAATGCAATTTTGATTCCAGAATGAGTTTTGGGTAAGAAAAAGAGAAGTCTTCCAGAATGCATTATCCCTATTTTCTCTCTTTTTCTCACTAATTTTTTTTTAGAAAATGCATAAAAATTGAAAAATTCCACAAAAATTCATAAAAATTTTCAGAAAATAAAAAAAGTCAAGATTTCGAGAAAATAGGAAATTTGGTGAATTTTTTTAAAAAAAATATAAAAAAATCAAAAATTTCAAAATTTCACAGAATGGCTTAGAATACCTTTGGGTATCTACTTTGAGTGAAATTTAATTTTTTTGAGATGCCCAAAAAAATAAAAAAATCAAAAATTTCAAAACTTCACAAAATGGCTTAAAATACCTTTGGGCACCCACTTTGAGTGAAATTTAATTTTTTTGAGGTGCTCAAAAAAATAAAAAAATAAAAAAATAAAAAAATTTCAAAACTTCATAAAATGGCTTAAAATACCTTTGGCCACCCACTTTGAGTGAAATTTAATTTTTTTGAGGTGCCCAAAAAAATAAAAAAAATCAAAAAAAATCAAAAATTTCAAAACTTCACAAAATGGCTTAAAATACCTTTGGGCACCCACTTTGAGTGAAATTTAATTTTTTTGAGGTGCTCAAAAAAATTAAAAAATTAAAAAAAATTAAAAATTTCAAAACTTCATAAAATGGCTTAAAATACCTTTGGCCACCCACTTTGAGTGAAATTTAATTTTTTTGAGGTGCCCAAAAAAATAAAAAAATTAAAAATTTTAAAACTTCACAAAATGGTTTAGAATACCTTTGGGCACCCAGTTTGAGTGAAATTTATTTTTTTGATGTACCCAAAAAAATTAAAAAATAAAAATAGATTTCTGTTCCAGAAATCAATTTCTGGAGCAGAATTGATCATGTTTTACCAAACAGATTTCTCCTCCAAAAATCGATTTCTGGCAAGAATTCCAGAAATCAATTTCTGGCAAGAATTTGATTTCTGGAGCAGAATGGTTACCATTCGCACCCAAAGTGCGCCATGAGACAACGCTTCGGCCATACACCTAACAAATACTTAGTATTCAGTCCGGTTCCTTCTTTATCTCATCTCGCTATCGGATTTCCTAAACTGCCCTTACTTTCTCGAACCGACCCTATATGCCGCACGTGCCTTAAACCTAGTATCTCGTTAAGAAGGCCGAGATGGCCATTTGAAAGGTCAGAACATTAGGAGGAGAAAGCCGGTGCCAAAGAGAAACACCCACCAATCTAATCAAAACATGGGTCCTTATCAAAATTCCGGCTTTTACTTCTTGAAAGGGCTATTTAGAGTACGAAGATTAGCTTAATCGAGATTATCAAAGACCGTTAACCGGCGCCACGGGACACTCTCTAAACAAGGCCCCTAACAAATGACCGATAATTAGTCCGCCTCTTTCCTTTATCTCGTGTTCGCTATCGGATTCCCTAAATTGCCCTTGCTTCCTCGAGCCGACCCTATTTCTTGCACAACTACACGGTTCCTTCCGCGCGGCGGTCGTGTCGCGCGGCGCGGCGCGCGTGCCTTGAACCTAGTATCTCGTAAAAAGAAGAAGGCGGAGATGCCGTTTAAAAAGTCGGAAATTTGGGACAGACAAAGGTCGATGCTAAAAGGGAGGAGACCCAATGATCTTTGATCAAAACATGGGCCCTCGTCAAAATCCCAGCTTTCCTCCTTGAAAGCGCATTGTTTAGAGTGCGAATAGTTAGCGCGACCGAGATTATTCAGAGTGGTTGGTCTGACGCCAACCCCACAACTAGACAATATTCTCCGACTCGGTCTCCCTCTTCTTAGGGCGGAGCGCGACGCCATCTCCAGTTTCTCTGACCACTCTCTCTCTCTCTCTCTCTCTCTCTCTCTCTCTCTCTCTCGCTCTCTCTGTGTGTGGAAGAGCTGGGTTTCGTCGAGGTACGCACTTGGTTCACTTGTTCTTGGTCTGGAGATTTGACTTCGCCGGGGTCCAGTGTTTCCGGGTTTTGTTTCTTGCCTGCCGAAGCTGCTTCCTCTGTCTCCCTCTCTCTCTCGTGAATTTGATTGAAGCTCGCGGCTTTTTAGATGCTCGGACTTGAGTGACCGAAAGCTTTATCTGGGTATTCCAGTTCGTTTATGCTTCGTTTGGATATTGCGGTTTGTCTGTCCTGTCTTCTGTGATCCGCTGGATATATGCATAGGGGTGTTAAGCATGTCAAAACCCTGAAACTCCGGTGGTCGGATCGGTTGACTTTTTGCACCTTCTTGTTTGTGCATTGGCATTGTGGGGTTGCAAGGATTTGTTCGGGGAGGATCAGAAGGGGGTCGCGCGTGGGGCGTCTGTTGTTTCCGGAAATTCTGGCCTGGTGGGGGCTTGGATTGGTCTTCCTGGTCCAAGCTCTGTTTGGTGAATATGGATCCTCCCTTTAAGGGGTATTCCGCTTCTGTAGCCGGGCTTTCATTGGATAATCAATCGTTGCCGTGGCGTGCGGATTCGAGTTTAGTTCCTGGACCCAGACACGAGACCAATGGCTTCAGGAGAGGAATTCAATACGTTCCACCCCCCATGGCGACACAGATTAGCGGAACCCCAAGTGCCTCGAATTCGTGCATGACTCAAGAGGAGGATTCGCCGGAAGATTGCGATTTCTCTGATGCGGTTTTGAGGTACATAAGTGAGATGCTTATGGAAGAAGATATGGAGGAAAAGAATTGTATGCTTCAAGAGTCTTTGGACCTTCAAGCTGCTGAGAAATCTCTTTACGAGGCTATTGGTAAGAAGTATCCCCCTTCGCCTGAACCAAACCCAAATTATACCTATCTAAGTGGCGAGAGTCCTGAGGATGACCTCTCTGTAAATAGCTACGGCTATCTGATGCATAATCCTCTGGAATCATATTCTTGTGAGAACACTTCCTTCCCTCAAGTGCAGAGTCTTTCATTTTATGGCATTTCTCAGTCATCTTATGACTCTTCCAATAGTGTCGTCGGTGGTATGGATTGCTTTGTAGATTCCCCAGCTAGTATTGCTCAGGTTCCTGATTTGGGTGGCGAGAGTCAATCTATTTGGCAGTTTAACAAGGGAGTTGAAGAAGCTAGCAAGTTTCTTCCCGGTGGTAATGGGTTTTTCGATAATGCGGAATCAAAAGGGTCCTTAACTGAGTCAAAGGTGAGATCTCGTGAGGTGGTCAAGCTAGAGAGGAAGGATGATTGCGATTGTTCTCCTAATGGCTCACGGGGGAGGAAGAATCCTCATAGAGGGGATACAGATTTTGAAGAAGAGAGGAGTAGCAAGCAAGCTGCTATTTTCTCTGAATCGCCTCTCCGATCAGATATGTTTGATCATGTGTTGATTTGCCCTCAAAAGGGTACAAGTCACATAACCATACTTCAAGAAACCTTGCAGGATGGAACTACTGCAAATATGTTGCGTAATGGGCAACCTAAGGGATTAAATGGTGGTACAGGACGTGGGAGAAAACAAAATGGGAAGAAGGAAGTCGTGGATTTGAGGACTCTCTTGATCAATTGTGCACAAGCAGTTGCAGCTGATGACCGTATAAGCACAAGTGAGTTTTTGAAGCAGATTAGGCAGCATTCTTCTCCCTTTGGGGATGGAAATCAGAGATTGGCTCACTGCCTTGCAGATGGGCTTGAGGCTCGCCAGGCTGGCACGGGTAGCCAGATCTATAAAGGCCTCATTAGCAAGAGAACTTCTGCTGCCGCTATATTGAAAGCTTACCATCTTTTCCTAGCTGCTTGCCCATTTAGGAAGCTTTCTAACTTCACTGCAAATAGGACAATTAAAAACCTAGCATCTGATTCCATGAGCGTCCACATTATTGATTTTGGTATTCTTTATGGTTTCCAGTGGCCAACGCTTATTCAGCGGCTCTCATCAAGACCTGGTGGACCCCCAAAAATTCGGATTACCGGGATAGATTTCCCCCAACCTGGCTTTCGGCCAGCGGAGCGAGTGGAGGAAACAGGCCGCAGACTTGCAGCTTATGCAGAGTTTTTCCATGTCCCATTCGAGTATAATGCAATAGCAAAGAAATGGGAAACTATTCAGATAGAAGAACTCAAAATTGACAAGGATGAGTTACTTGTTGTTAACTGTATATATCGCTCTAAAAACTTACTTGATGAATCGGTAGCAGCTGTCAGTCCGAGAAATATGGTCACTGATTTGATGAGAAGAATCGATCCTGATATTTATATCCACGGGATTCTCAACGGGTCTTACAATGCACCCTTCTTTGTTACACGATTTCGGGAGGCACTGTTCCATTTCTCTGCACTTTTTGATATGCTCGAAACTCTAGTTCCCCGTGAAAATCAGGAGAGAATGCTGATCGAGAAAGAAATATTTGGAAGGGAGGCATTAAATGTTATAGCTTGTGAGGGTTGGGAACGAGTTGAAAGGCCAGAGACATACAAGCAGTGGCAAGTACGTAACCTGAGAGCTGGGTTTGTGCAGCTTCCTTTTGATCGGGACACCATGAAGCTGGCAAAAGAAAAAGTACGGTCAAGCTATCACAAAGATTTTATGATCAATGAAGATGGCCGGTGGCTGTTACAAGGATGGAAGGGCCGGATCATCTATGCCCTCTCTGCTTGGAAACCTGCCTAGTGAATTTACGATCAACGGTTTAACAATGGGGCTTGACAATGTTGGGCATACAACAGTAGATGGAATACTGAAGTGAGTTTTTGTTTCTCTATTTCTCTCTCTCTCTTGGAACCTGCTTTTGTGACCCGTCCCTCCACCGGCACTTTTGTTTGATATAACCTTGTTAAACTGGCAGGTAGATGGTTCGGTCTGGTGACTTTGTTCAATTGTGCAACAGATGGTGATGTAGAATTAGAGGTCAAAGTCCTGTGGAAGAAGACGGGGTAAAGCAGAATTTGTGCCTTGTCTTCTTCCACAGAATGTCAAACAGTTAGTCCAGCACAAAGTGTAAAGGAAACAAGTGCACATAATTCTCAAATTTAGAGCATCTTCCCTGAGTATGACATGCTCATTTGCAAGGAGTCCGTGCAGTTGATTCTAACCCGTCCCCGAAATGATATGATTATGATTGGCCTACGGTGTTGCTACAGCTTGGTAGATACATGGCCATCTTTTCCTTTTTTAGTTGGTTTATGTTTGTTTCAAATACCAGGTGCCGCTCTTCAATCGAGTCCACACTCTTGAATCGGGTCCATAGCTTGAGGTCGATAGCCCGATGGAGACTTTGGAGGGAAGTTGGTCGCTGTGATCTTGCACAGATGCCTCTGATTGGCGGTGTATAGTCGCAGCCGATGAATGAGCAGGCTTGAATTTTCCCTTGTGTCCTGTCACCATGCATTGTGTTTTCATGTAGAGTCGAAGGATGGCACATTGATTCCAAGCGGAAACCCGCCTTTCTCTGTGATGATTTTCTTTGCATTCCCTTCTCTGGCAAAATTCAAGGCTTCCAATAGAAAGTGTGTGAAATGAGTCGAGAAGACAAAAAAGGAATTGGGACCGGGGTGTCCACACGAGACGGGTCCCCCTTCTTCCAGGAGAAAAATCCAAAGCAATCAGTTTAAAAAGGGCACCAAACTCAACCCAAGTATTCTAGGAGAAATCTGAAAGTACCCTTGAAGTGGCGGCCGTTTCTCTAAGTTGCCCCAAACTTGTCTTTGTTTAAAAAAATGCCTCCCGAATTCGATCACATTGACTCCATAATCTCCTTAAATTGGCGCTTGTTTCATGAAATTTCTCATAAATTTGACTTTGCTTTGAAATGTCCCTTGAACTTGATCGTTTCGACCCAATTAACCTCTGAGCTCGTTGCATCGACCGATGAACATGTACTTGTCACGTGCACGTTTTGCGCCTTTTTTCGACTATTTCAGTCCAAAAATCACCCAAAACTTTAAGTTGAGTTTAAAATAATGAGCAGTCAACCTTATCCCTTACTTCATGCACTCAAAAAAGCACCTAGTAGGGTTTGCTTTAGTCCTTGACAATCTCAGTACCATTCTATTGGCACAACTGCGGTGACTCGCCATTTCCATTTTTCTTTTTAACTATGCTCAAAAAGCCCTGGCCCTTACTTTTTGATATGTGAAGTTGGGGTAAATTACGGGTTTTTTTTTTTGACGTTTTTGATGATCGCGTGAGTGGCACGGAAGAATCGTGCTTTTTTTTTTTTTCCTGGACTAAAATGCCTCCTGGAGAAGGGGCGAAACGTGCTAGTGTCGAGCAGTGTTCGTTGATCGGACATTACTTCCAACGGGGATAAGCTTAGGAACATTTATCTGGTCAAAATGATCAAGTTCATGAATACTTTGGAACAGTATCAAGATTGGGAGGAATTTAGAAAAACAGATGCCGCTATGGGGAGAGTATTGATAGGGATGGGGACGAGGCTGGTGATCATGGTCCTTGTCCCCGGCGGTGCCCCAATCACATCAGTGTGATCTCAACATTACAATTATATATTATCTTACGTTATAAAAATTTCCTGAGGTTGGGTAGAAGAACAAGTCGCATGGGTTGGTTTTGTAGAAAACAAGCTCTTGCTTTTGTAAAGCAGTCGATGTTGGGCAATTGAGAAGACGGAAACGCCGAATAGAATTGTCCCACCCACGTTACTTCGCCTAGAGAAACTCTTCGTGTTTGCATATGCCATGTTCTCATCTATAGATAAGAAGAATACACCGTTTTGGAAAAATATCGAATGGAACGGATTCGCCGATGGAGGCGGGATATGTCGAAACAAAATTAAGATTTCAGGGGAATTTTGAGAAACGGGCGCCACTGCCAAGGAACTTTGTGTGACTCGCGTGGAGCGTATAAAAGTCGCCCAAGACTTTCACCGTAGAATAATCGGCTTCCAGGATGATTTAAGGTGATACGCTGAAGCCTCTCAACAATAGTTCTTTCCGGAGATTGGTCTAGAAGAGCAAATTCAAAGATGGTAGAGCAAGAGTGGCCATGGAAAGCGATCTCAACATCAAATGCATGGCTGGAAAAAGAATTGAACTCGCAGCAGAACCCTACACGAGCTATCTTAAGACTGGTTCGAGTTTGACAAAATTTGCGCCTCCAAGGCACCGTTTAAACAGTCGTATAAAGAGAATTCGTGACTTCCAAAGCAGTGCCTCTCCTGTTATGTGTAATTGGTGCATTGAAAAAAGAACATTTCCTTATCAAATATGCTTAACAAATGTCCCAGGAGCACTGGTCTACAAGACGCTTATTGCAAACAACAATCATCTTTGATTTTGCTTCCCTTCTTGTCTGTCAAAATGAGAAGCGCAACTTGTCCATTTATGATATTTTACAGACGGAATCATCGAGTCCTTTCACTGTTTCCCAGTGTCGAGATTCCATTGCTACGATTGCTCTTTGACGATCTCGAGCTTGCGAACTCCTTCACATTGGGGATGGCAGGAGGACTCTGGAGGATTTATGCCATAGGGACCTGACATCCAGCGAGCAATGGCAACAGGATGTATCTGTTCCCAAATTGCAATTCCTGATAGTTCCATAAGACGGCAAATAATACACTTGGTCGAACAATAATGGACCATAAGCACTCAATATTAGCTGCAATCACGAAACAGGATGGCCAAAATCATAAGCATCCCTCTGCTCGAAGACCTGCACAGGAAACACAAGAAACACGATCATCAGTTTTCGTGTTTGTATGTCCAACCAACCGGCGCAAAAAAGGATTTTCAGATTGAACAGCTCATCGATCCTGTTTCATAATCCGCGATATGGCTTGACAACGAACTTCCCCACTTTCCTCAACTCACTCTTGGCTGAAACTGACTTACTTCCATAGAACTCTGTAGTGCAATTTTGGTGCCAATTTAAGAAATCTATGTGATGTAAGTGGTTTTCCTCAAATAATGCCTGAAAGGCAACAAAAGGGGCAGCCATTCTGTTGCAATACCAATGAAACCGATGCAAAAGAAAGCATTATCTAGAGCTTGAAAATTTCATCCCCCGGTTGTCCTAGACATGTAAAATTGTTCAAGATTCATGGTAGTGGCACCATAAATTTGACTGAAGGACCAACTTGAACAAAAAAAATATATCGTATAGGGATCCAACTGCACAACAAAAAAATCGAGGGACCTATTGAATATTTTGTAATGGTTGACGGACCTCCAGCGCCTTTATCCCCTAAAATATTACTCCCATTGTTGAAACAAAAAATCGATCCAAAGTCAACATTAAGAACTAGTGAACCACTAGATAGATGTTAAGACTTGTTCGCCTGAGTCGAAAGAGACCGCAACTCCCAGAACGAATCTCAGAGACAGGCTAAGCCGAGTTACCTCGAAGATGTGGAAACTATACCTGTCAGCCCAGAAGTCAATATAATAAACTCTCATTCTTCTTCAGATGGACGGTCTTCACCAAACCAGCGCGGGGGATCAAATCCAGATCCACCTGGCAAAATGAACATCTGGGGAAAATGAAAACCTTTTCTACCTACATTTATCATGGAGAAAGCAAGAGCTCAACGGAGCGTGCCATAGTTTCCTCGATGAACAGAAAGGGTTGCGAACTGCTGATACAGTGTGAATGGCATTAAGGGCACCGGTGGAACCCTGCTGTGCCGTGAAGTTTATACTTTCCATATATGCAAATGAGGTAAAGCACAACATAAAATTAACATAGAAGAGATAAATTCTCCTCCATCATTTCCAAAACATACTGAAGCTTAAAAAGAACCTTCAGACAATGAGGTGCTCGAAAGGCAATTACCAAGAGGATTGCAACGGCAGAGACGCCAAGCCGTCAGGACGGTGCCCTTAACAACCCCATACTTCTTGTAGGCTTCCATCGAGTACTCGCTACACGTCGGCACGTATCGACAACTATTCGGCAGAATCGGCGATATTTCCCCTAACAGAAGACAATCAAGCCTAAGAAAGAGGAAAAAAATTTTCAATCTTCATCCTCCACATCCAATTCAACGAAACACCCACCATTCCATTACTTCCTCCCATGCCACCAACAACATCAAGAAGCGACAAAGAAGATGCAACCGAAGCATCAAACTATTTAACTAAGAGGCGGACAATTGATCGAACACCTGAGATGCAAGTGGAGACACTCACTCTTGTAGAACCTGAGCATGCCCAACGCAGCTTCAACCCCTAAACTGTTCGCCTCTGTCTCTGGCTCCGCAACCAAAGCACAAAAACCGACTTGGGATCCACAGTAGCACGAAAAGTACTTCAACTCAAGCACAGGCAGAGACGATACCTGGTGAATTGCTCGGGTCGGAGCTGCTCCTGAGCTCGCAAGTAATGGATTGGAACTTGGAGGAAGTTCGAAGTTTCGAACGAGGGTTTCGAGGGAAGGGACGGATGGAGGAATGGGAATTGGGAGAGAGGAGAGGAGGGAAGAGCTGCTGCGAGTTCAGGGAAGCGACGACCGCCATGCGAGACCACCAAAACCTGCGCGGGAATAGGAACGAAGAGAGGGTGCGATTGTCCGGTGGAAATAACTTGTTGAAAAAGGAAAAGTTTTGCAATAGCTCTGTACGAGGGTGAGCAAGACGGACAGCCTAAATCGGGATCGGACTAAACTGACCAGTTGGGTTCGGTTCTCGAAAATATCGATCCGGTTTTCGATTCCTAAAAGTGAAATCGATTTCCGGGCAGTCTGGTTCCCGGTTTCCGATTCTAGGGTGGGAACCGGACCGGATCAGACCGTCCGAACCGGACCGATAAATATATATTTTTTTAATTTTTTCATATATATAATATTTTATATATATATGAAAAATATTTAATATTGATCCCATTGGAACCGATTATTCAATTTTTTCATATATTATATATATTTTTTCAATTTTTTCCATGACCTTATTAGATCAAATCAGAACTATAAAGAAAAAAACGGAACAATCAGTTCTCAGTTCACAAATAATATTTAATATTAATTCCATTGGAACCAGTCCACGATCCCAAGACTAGCCGGTTCGGTCCCCAGTTTTAGAAACTGGGAGCCGGTCCGGTTTCCCATTCTTGGGTTGGACCGAACCAGACTGGGAACTGCTCACCCTTAGCTCTATAGTTCATATTTCATATATGTATATATTATATATATGTATGATATTAAAAGATTATTATAAAAATTACTCTGGGATAAATTTATCAAAGGTGTATCAATTTGGAATTTTTCGTGGTATTAATCATTATAAGAAGTCATATGACATGATACTCTCTATTTGGTGTATGAACGGCATTAGAGGATTAATTAGAAAATACCACTATAAAGAATTAAACGAATATTACTAAATCAATGAAATGAATATTATTAGGTAAAGAGAAAAATCCATCGTCGCAAAAATTTTATCATATAATCTCAAAGCGTCACATACATGATTGTGCATATTTCATGAAAAAATATTGCCCTTTTCCCTTTCTTTCGGAATTTACGAATATTACAGGAGGGATTGCTGCTTAAATTAATTTTGAAGCTTAATTAATTTTCCATCACCTTGAATCTCCATTAGCCCTGGGCAACCAGACACCGTCAACCATTGAAGCCCTTTTAATCATGATACCGATAGCCTCTCAAGCAATTCACAGATCGTCTCGCATCCAAATTATGGAGTTTCTTCGACTGCTGGCCGAGCCATCATCAATCTCACCTTCCTCAGCAAATAGAACAAAATTTGTGAAGAAGGTAAAGGACGATGACGTTTTCATCGGTGGCTTTATACCGTGTAGAGTCAATTCTTCAAGACTGGACGGAAGCCCTATCGAGGATTAGGGGTCTTCACAAGTTATCTTAAGAACCCAAAGCTGGGGAAGGGTAGCCAAATTAATTAGAGGAAGCGTGACATCTCCCATGACGAGTGTCAATCTCTCTAGGTTAGATAACCCCTCGAACCACTCTATATTCAGAGCTCCTTCACCAAATTTTGACAATCGATAAGCCTTGCCCTGTATGTTCAGATCAATTAAGTTAGTTAAATATGAGAGGTTGGGGACTTATCCACGTTAAATGAGATGAGAATTTCAACTCCTTAAGGTTCACAGAGAGTTCCGACACCTGTTCAAGTTCATCATATTGATCCAAATGAAGTTTTTGGAGATGAGATAGCTGATTCACAATTGTGGGCAACCGGTAAACCTTGCTTCTTGATAAGTCTGGTGTCCTGAAAAAGGATAGACCCCCAATTTCACTTGGAATTTCCCCCTCAGGATTTTCACAGGTTCCAGCATGCGACACTTTATTATTCTCTGGCATCCCTATGGCCCTGGTAACTATCTTATTAGTTATTGCACTCTTGTCTAGACCAAAAACCTCCAATATTTTCAGATTTCCAATAGAAGCAAATAATTATATGATGTGTTCCCCTCAAATCTAGCTCAAGCAAGAGCTCTAGCCCTCCTATTGGGTTCAATAACTTCTTTATCCGAGTATCAATAAGACTCATCCTCCTCAACATTTTATGATCTACAATAGAATCAGGCAAATCCCGTGATTCCCGTCCTATAAAATCCCAATTCAAGCAATGATTTTAATTTCTCTACACCTTGAATCTCCGTTAGCCTTGGGCAACCGAACACGCTCAACCGTTGGAGCCCCTTCAATCCTGATACCGATAGCGTCTCAAGCAATTCATTATCCCTCACATACAAACTATGGAGTTTCTCCAAATGCTGTCCAAGGACATAATGAAATTCAACCTCCCTCAGCCGACATCCATAAAGGTCCAAATTGGACAGATTTGTCAAGTTGGAAAAGAGTGACCCTTCCACTGGTGACTTGACATTATATAGAGCCAAGTTTTCAAGACTAGACGAAAGCCCCATCAGAAATCGAAGGTCAACACAAGTTATCTTAAGAATCAGAAGTCGAGAAAGAGTAACCAAATTAATAAAAGGAAATGCAACATCTCCCATGACAAGTGTCAAGCTCTCCAAATTAGATAATCCCTCAATCCACTCTATTTTTGGAGCTCTTTGTCTGAATTCTGACAATTGAGGAGTGTTATCCCATATATAAAGATTGGATAAGTTAGTTAGGCATGAAAGGTCAGGAGCTGTCCATAATAAATGAGATGAGAAATTTAACTCATTCAAACTCACAGGGAGTTCTGACAACAATTTTAATCGGAAATCACTGACCTAGACGCTAGCGGTCCTATGTGGCGCCACTAGCGCTGATACGGATAATTTTTATAATTTTTTATAATTTTATGATTTTTTTTCTCTTCTTTTTTTTTTCCGTTATGGTCAGTGAGGGCTGGTCACGCGGCAACCCTCGCTAGGGAAAGGCCTAACCTTGTCAAATCTAGCAAGGTCGTGCCTCGCCCAGCCCCTAGTGAGGCTCGAGCCCTCGCCAGAGGCTGTGAGATCGGCCCTCGCCCATGGCCGGTGAGGGCAAGCCTCGCCAGCCAAGCGACGGCGACCCTCGCCAGCCATAGTGAGAAAACAAAAAAAAAGATAAAAAATAATAATAATTCATAATTGCATATATAAATTGTTCACGTCAGCAATTTCAGCCACAACTTACCATATAGATAGAATTGGAAAATTGTCAAAAGATTTAAGACTACATTGACCAAATTAAAAGGTTTAAGACTAAATTGACACAATTATAATAAATTTAGGACTTTTTTAGTAATTTTCCCGTCAATATTGACAACTTCAAAAGTGTCAAATGTACGTTAAGTCATTGCATTGAATACTATAAATTTATCAAACAAGAAAAAAAAACATATTTGGTACTTTTTATCAACTACTTCTACTACTAAGACTCTCTCTCCAAAATGTGAAAATGTAAAATTGTTTAAGCTTTTAATAATTACAATAACATGTTTATATTTTTATATTAATATGTTTTAAGAATTTCGTGTCAAATACACTCCAAGATATGAAATTGGTAAAATTTTGAAGAAAGTCATCAAATTCAAAGTTATGAGAATCTTCGGGAATTAAAAGAAGTACGATAAAAATAATTTTGCGTTCTTTAATGTGAAGAGCTTTTATTACATTCTTAATGCGGAAAGCTTCTCCACCAGATCCTCCGCCCTCAGAAAATTTTTTAAAGGAGACATCATTTCGGAAAACCTTGAAAAGTCATCCATATATATATATAGTGAAATTATTGGCCTGAACGCCCAAAGCACGATTCTTGACCTAGAATCAAGAATCGAACCGGTCTGTTCTCAAATCGCTAGTTTCTGCCCTGGCTGATTTCGTTCCAATTCCCGGTTCTACCAATGATTTGGCCCATTGTATGTTTTGGAAAGAAATAAAACCAAATTTTTTTATTAAAATATAAAAATTGCATTGTTTCCCTACAAGAACATTTGTGGGTCAATTCTGTTGTTGTTTATTCACGTTGACGATCGTAGTACTTTACCAACTTAGTCAACAGACAAGAGAACACAATCAAATGACGATTCATCAACTTAGTCTACAGACATTTTTCCATTTGTGAACGGCTATATAATTTCAACAATAATGTAAATATTAAGCCATGAGTCATGAATTATTTCTTCCGTTTCCCTTTCTTTGGAAAATCCTGAATATTACAAAGAGATTGTTGCTTCAATTATTCAATGCTAAGGTGAACATGCATGATGTAAACCCAAAAAAAACAAAATTTTGCTCGGAGGAAAGAAGGCAGCAAATTTTTACCAACCGTAAAAGAAAGCTCACGCTATTTCCACCCTCTTATTGACTCCAAACACGCCCAACCACATTGAATTGACTACATTATCTCTTGCGGGTCTCATTCTTGACTTAAGATTATTTATTACCTTTTTTCAGTCTTTTTTTTTCCAATTTTACCAAAAGACAAAATTACCCACATCCAAATAACTTGTTTTCACCCTAGCCGCTTCTTCCACACCCCATTGCATTTCAACATATCCTTCATGTTTATCTTCTTTTGAACTTATTCTTCACTGTTATAATCTTAGCAAGCACTAATCATATATTGAAGTTAAGAAATGTTAGTTTAATTTGCAAAGTGTTTACTTTATTTCCCTAGATTATCTTCATGATTGTGAATTTGTCAACTTCAATTTTTGGTACAAGTTTACGAAAATTTACTCAAAGATTGAATATTGTGGTTGATGTAAACATTATCCACAATTTGCTCATCTTCGATTGTATTGTTTCTTGTAGTGCAATTACTATGGAAGACAATATTGTTTTCTACTTAAAGATATCTAGTTATGATGAAACTACGAATGGAGAAAATAGCAATTAATCATCTCAACAAGTTCGTTTGAAACTTTACCAGGTAATTTTCTAACGCAAGAGTATCTTTTGAGTAATGTGTGAACGTATCTTCTTGCTCAAGGTTATTTTATCTCTATAAAAAAAAGTCAAAGAGAGACAAATGCGTTCTTCTCAATTGTGACAGGGGAAATAGTTATCGTGATTGACATGATATTTCTATTGCACGTAAGAGAAGAAAAACCGAATCTAATGTCCT
The DNA here is from genome assembly GCA_031216235.1 of Syzygium jambos. Classification (NCBI taxonomy): domain Eukaryota; kingdom Viridiplantae; phylum Streptophyta; class Magnoliopsida; order Myrtales; family Myrtaceae; genus Syzygium; species Syzygium jambos. The sequence continues at coordinate 9,643,871 of CM062220.1, forward strand.
TTGAGGTACTTTGCTATAAAATGAAGAATAGATCATAGTCACTCAAAATATTGAATGCATCACATAATAAATAATTGAAAAATGACTATTAGATCCACCGATAAAATGAAAGTTGAGCAATTAAAGACAGGGGCTATAATTTAACGGCACATATTAAAGTGTACAACACGTTAACAAAATAATTAGTTTCCTAGTACACAAAAAAAATATACAACTTATTAACAAAATTAGATGGTTTTTTTTACTCTTACTTGTACTTGAGTTATTTTTTAAATAATAGTTTCCTAGTATAAAAAAGAAGAAGAAATATACAACTTATTAACAAAATAATTAGTTTTTTTTTGTCATGAGCACATTAATTAGATAGCTATCCACCAAATAAACTATTTGTTGGAAAAGAAGTACACCAATTTTTTCATAAATGGAGAAAGAAAAGGAAAAAACCAAAAAAGAAGAAATGAAGGCAAGCAGTAATCTTATATCAAAAGTGGGCCCCCCATTTAACTTAATAAACGCTGATTGACAAGAGAGTGAATAGTTTCGTTTATAGTAAAATTGAAACAGAAGAAAAAAACAAAGATGATAAATTAATGTAATCAATTCAATATAATACGAGGTTTCAAGAGCCAATAAGATGGCAGAAACACCGCAAGTCGAGAAGGTGACGGTTGTCCCTTTCTAGAGTCGCCCGTTGATGTCTTCCACGTTATGACTGCATGTATTCTTCCAATCTTTGTAATGGCCATTGAAGACACGTAACCTCCCGCAATTTTTGCGATGTTGAGAGGACACGTGTTTGTTAGATGCAGATCGTGCAAATTTTGCAGTGATTCACGATGTGTGAAATTCAAGCATTGCCGCTTCGGTAACTTTGATAGATCCCGCAACTTTTTCAAGGAACCACATTTATGAATGAACAAATGCTCCAAAACTTTGAGTCTCAATTAGTGCTTGCAACCCTGCACACTCTATTATTGGAGGCCCTTTAATCTCGATAGACCCGATAGCCTAACGAGCAATTAACAAATGGGTTAATATCACAAAAAACCCTAAATTGATATACGTGTGACAAATTTACTCTAAACTAATTTTTTTTATTACCAAAAACCCTAAATTGGTACACTATGATAAATTTACCCTCATTTAGTTTCCGTTAAATTTTATTGTCAAATTGCTGAGTTGGATGACACGTAACAGGTGACAGGTGTATCAGTTTAGGATTTTACCAGTCTGTTTGTCACAAAATTATCCGTTTGTGATTTTTCGTGATATTAATTCAAATTTAACGGAGAGTAATTTTGTCACAAGTGTACCGGTTTAGGGTTTTTTATGGTCAAAAAATTAGTTTTGGGTAAATCTGTCACAAGTGTACAAGTTTGAAATTTTTTGTGGTCAAAAAATTACTTTAGGATAAATCTGTGATAGGTGTACCAATTTGTGATTTTTCGCGATATTAACCTCAGCCAAATTGCACATTTCTAAATAATTCAGATTTTCTAGCTCATGTCCAAGCGCATCATCAAATTCGACCACTCTCAACCGACATCCAAAGTCCGACCCAAAAAAAAAACCGACATTGAAAGTGGGACAGTTCAAGCACTTTTGTCAGGTCGAAAAAGAGTGGTCATTCTGTCGGTGGCTTGACGTGTCCTAAATGCAATCTGACAATTTCAATTGAAATTTACCCCTCCAAATTTCCACAGTATTCGGTCCTCTTTAAAATTCTCCCGCACGCCTATAAAGGAAAATTCCATGAAACAAAGTTGTTTCTATTCATTTTGTCAATATTAGATCACCGACCTCGCCAGATAGGATAGTCGATAATAACTGGAGTCAGCAATTTCAGGCGAAGATTACCCTAAATGACTATTTTACGCAAAAATTTAAGACTATATTGGAACAATCGAAAGATTTAGCATTATATTGAAATTCACGCAATAAGTTTATAGCTAAATTGATAATTTTTCCCTTAATATCATGTTTTAGCTGTTGGAATAAAATTAACTTAATGGTGTCTGTAGGGTTTCATCTGATTGGAGGTCTTTTTTAGTTTTTCCATGTGTTCGCTCACGGAGGATGAGGACGTCCTCAAAGAGAGGGGTGCTATCTCCCTGTCTCGAGCCACCCAAAGGCCGTTTGTCGTAGAGCACCCTTGTGCCAATCGCGTTAGCCACCTCGTCTTAATGGTTGCTGCCGGCCGCCACGAGCTCCCTTCCCAACGCAACTTTGTACCCTGCTCCCCGCGGCTCTACGCCGCAGCCACCCTCGTCTTCCGCTCCCCTTCACCATCGCGGCGGCTCTGTGCCGCTGCCGCCACTCGCATCCTCCTCTCATCCGTCACGAGACCTTGGTTCCTATCACTAGGGGTGTAAATGGTTCGGTTCGGTTCGATTTTTCAAAAAAACCGAACCGAACCGAACCATTAAGGATGTCCCCTTGAACCGAACCGAATTTGAACCGAACAGAATTGAAACCGAACCGAAAAATCGATTTGGTTCGGTTTGGTTCGGATCAGTTTTCGGTTTCAAGTTCATTAAGCATAGAGAGAGAGGAGAGAGGAGAGAGAAGGGGAGAGAGAGAGAGGGCAAAATAGCTATAAACCGAAGTGTTTATTTTAGTTCGGTTCGATCCGAACCAAACCGAACCGAAATGAACAGAACCGAAAAGAAAAATTGGTTTATTTTGATGTTCCGAACCAAAATCGAAACCGAACCGAAATGCACGAAATTTTCGATTCGGTTCGGTTCGGCTCGTATCTCAATTCGGTTTTTCGGTTCGGTTCTGACACCCCTACCTATCACCACGACTCCTTGCAACTTCTTCATCTGCAATCAATCCGCGACTCCATGCCCCGATTCCACCATATCACTGTCTCGTCACCAAAAATCTTGTTACTCACCAATTCGCCGGCCGGCTAGAAACTGCCATCAAGGGCCAAGGCCGCTCCCGTGTGGCCTAGGTTTTCCTTGTATGTTGCAGACACAAGTCTTGCAGAAGTGGCTCTTCGATTTGTGACGAGGCATCTCTGGGCATTTCAACTCTCGTTCCTTTTTAGTCTTTGTTCCCTTGGTTGCCACTACTTGGCTACGGCCCAAAATCATACACTACTTTTCACAATAACAGGTGTCCGAAACTTCTATTCATATCTAACATCTTTTGTTTTCGCAAATGTAAAACATTTTGCCCTGAAACTACGGATCAAGTTTTAACCGAAAAGGCGAACAAGAGGATCGTGATGTATAAAGGCACCTGTTTGTTCGACCAAACCCAGCATAAATGGACCAAATTGTGAATCTGGCAAACATGCACCGAGAGAAGTTTCCCGTTTCTGTGCTTCCGCGGCTGACAGATTTCCAAACACGTAAACCGATGCTTCTTACTAACATTACGATTTCAATCTTCTTACCTGACTTTACGTCAGGCAAATTCAAATGTAGTCATCTCATTCTGAACAGATTGGTCCGTCCTACTCGACTAAAATAGTCCTATCAGCCCATGGAAGATAGCATGGTTCATAGGCCATAATGGATCCACACCATCTGAACCATTAATCATGCAGGTCCAACAGCCGGACCGATATTGATCAACAATCCAAATGGGTTCGATCTACGCGATCTTTAGGCCATGCAATGCTTTTTCCATCGACACGTTCCGCACAAAGGCTGGTCAGGCATACACAAGGGAGAGATGTAAGCATATAACCGCTAGCATCAGAAACAGACCATGATCACTTAAGGAGGATTTCAATCTTCTTACCATGACCACTTCCACTGCACATTAGTCATATAGACGTGCAGTTTTTACAAGTAAATAATGCCCAACTTTGTTGTTTGATCATATTCTTGGGCCACATCATATGCAGTCGACCACACAGAATTGACACTTGCAACACATTCTGTGGAGACATATTCTTGTACAGCTACTTTTATTTGCCATGTCTCTCTTTCCCCATTTCCATAAACTTAGAAAGAGCAACTATTAACCAATGGCCACTTGCAATTTTAAAACTTAGTGGTCACGCTGGCAAATAGAGCCTTAAAATCTTTTGTGGGTGTACCGACATCTTCGGGCTCCGAGGCCAGATCAAACGCCTTGTACTTGGACTCCTCGAAGAACAGCGCCTATTTTTGAGGGAAAGATTGGATTGGAAAATATAAATTCGCAAGTTAAACTAAGAGAACGAAATCTGACCGTGAAAAAAGAAAACTAAGAGAAAGAAATACATAACAGCATAAATAATTACCTGAATGCAAACTTCTGCAACATCCTCCCTCGTGATGGTTTTTGTTGGTGTCTCAAGAATCTCATCATCCTTGCCCACAATCAATTCACGGATACCCCCTTCTCTGTCTTGCAAGCCTCCAGCCCTGAATCAGGTAGACATCAGTAGGCATGTTCTAGTCTAGTGAATGTAACAACAATTGCGACTATCTCCAGCCAATAAGCAATGCTATTTACTAAACCAATACTCCTTATAATTGACAGTTGGGATGCTCATGACTAACCAATCGGTGATTAATCACCAGTTTAGAACATTAAATAAGATCAACTTCTCCTATTAAAATATTTTTTTTTGGAAAAGAAAAAAAAACATTTTAATAGGAGAAGTTGATCTTATTTAATGTTCTAAGATCAACTTCTCATGCCACTTGGGAAGAAAAGATACCACAAATAAGATGTATTGCAAAAAGTGGCTTATAATATCCATTCGTCTCTGGTAATGCACACAAGCGCAGGCAAGAGAGAAGAGAGACTTAATCAGTGATATTGTTGGGAAAACTATTTAGATCTCAGAAGTTCAAATCTACCTTATTATTGTGTATGGAATACCAGAATCAGCCAGATACTGCTCAGCCTTCCTCTTCCACACCTGTAAAATAGCAAAGCTAATATTTTGCCATGATATACAATTCCTTACTCACATATTGACCCAGTAAATGATATTAAAGAAAGACATTTATCTCAAGAGACAAGGAAGATGATTCAAACCAGGAAAGCTGCTACTCAGCACTGGTAGAAACTCACAGAAATAAACAGTAGTCTGAGTCCGTATGTGAACAACCACTTTAACTTTTAGCATTTGACTGTATGCACTTTTCCCAACCATAGGCTCATGGTTGCTTTCCCAACGGCATAAATAGGCATCAGACAATATCGATTTATCTTCAGCAAATTTCCACAATCTGTCAGCCAGAATCTACCATACTTGACTAAAACATTTTGTGTGATTTGCATTTTGCATACATTTTCGGTAGTGGAAGAAGGCCAAACATCCCATCCTCACCACCTCCCCCCCCCCCCTTCCCCCTTCCCCTCCTCTTCTTCCCTCTTCTTCTATCTTCCTTCCACGATTTATTTGTCGTTCTCCCCCTCCTCCCAGTAAAAACAAACACAGAAAAATTACCCACAGTGATGGTCAATTAAATGGAGGCATCATCACAAAATATATGCTCAAATAAAAAGAGATCAAAAACCATTTCAAGAGATTTTGTGGAGATCAATGAATTACAAACCAGAATGTTTCCATTCCCCAAGCTGTTCAAAGGGTGATTGGGATTTGTTCCACCCATTGAACCAACCAAAACTATTTGCTTTACTCCTGCAGCTTTTGCTGTAGAAAGAAACCATATATATCAGTAAAAGGCATGCCAAGGAACTCAGAATAACAAAATCAATTCCAATGGGCAGGAGACAGAGACCAGCATCGATTTGATTTTTCTGTCCAAGCCAATCGACCTGAGATGCAAAATATTTTGTCAGAGCAGATAAAAAGGACAGTGGATGTCCCCAAGGAGTGTAAACAGAGATGTAAAATGACCTGCTCAGGATAAGTTCCTTCTTCAAAATAAAACTCTGGCCCTCCACCCTTAGTGGGATCAAAACCAGGCTTCATCTTTGGAACAGCGCTGGTGAGAATAATAAGAAAATCAGTGCCTTGTATTGCAGGTACTATACTGCTGGGATCCCTTATATCACCAACATAAACATCATCAGCTCCCCCAATTTTGCCCTTGCTCTCTTCTGTTCTGACAAGACCTCTTGCAACAAACTGGTCTGACTCCTTCAATTTCTTATAAACTATTTCACCTGTCAGAAAAAATTATCTTAAAAAAATAAATAATAATGATAACCTTAAAACCCAAAGAAAGAAAGGTGACTTTTTGAAAGTGAGGTAAAGACAGCTGCATCTGGATTCTAGAAAAATCCGCATTCTGTCTCTTCTCAGAATGTTATGAAGATGGGCAAAATTTGAGAACTAGAGATAGAAAATTAGCACCTCTCGCATGTGCATGCGTGTGTGCGTACATAAATACTCTCTTAGAAATCTAGCCATTAAAATGCAGGAATCACCATAGACCAGATCTTAAGCAGCAGTATTTCAATTCCTTTTGCATGCCGAATATTTATCCATAAAGAATGTCTTTCATATCCTCCTAAAATCTGCTCAAAGAGCTATTTAGCTTTAAGTTGGGACAATCGTCAGGTGCTCTAGGAGCATTTCTCTTGGTGCATCTAAATTGTCAAGCGTAAGACTTTTAAGTAAATGCCGTATTTCCTAAATCCAATGGTCGAAATATATTAGGAACAGTGCTAGTGGAGCATGGGGAAAAAACAGGTACCTCCCCCTTCAAACAATTCGTGTCCAATGAATGGACACATACAAAGGCATCAAACAAGATGGTAGAATATCGCTGCACATGCGAAAATAAAGATTTTATATATGAGATTAGCCCTTCTAATGACATTTGAAAAGGTCAATTGTATGTTTGAGATTAGCACTTTTCTTGAGTTGTCACTTTAGCATTTCACTTTTTAGTAAGTGGTTTTCGGTATTTGGAAGATGGCTGGCTTGCTTTTCATTATTTTTTTTTGGTAAAGGATGTCAGCTTTTCATTATTGATTATGGCTCATTTTGATTACCTTTAAGTTGAGAACCTCATCTATAGAAAAAGCCATAAACTATAAGCCAGAAGCTAGGTACCACAACTTCTGGCTTCCAGCCTTCAAGCTAGAAGCCATCAGTCGGCGGACAAATCTCCCAAAAACTCACTCCGAAGCGCTCTTACATCGCCTCTTAAATCCAAGTAGTGCAACCGGTGTGCATAAGACATCACTTAGTATGATCTTACCAGTTAGCAACTTCCAACTATTAACCCACAGATGAACTTGCACGATCGTCCTAAGTCCTATCATTCGGTTGGACCAACTATACTGTAGCTTCGATCACTCTTTTGCTGCCTTTCTGCAGATGACGGTTCATCGCTTAACATATCGTTATCATCGTGGACTTGTTAACCTCAAGCGGCTACTCAGTTTGCCATGCTCTGTTTCGTGATCGTGCACCGACATAATCATCTATCATAATAAATCCACAGAGCAACGATGCGCGTCTCTAATATTTAACCCAAATGATCTTTATCCCCAATCTAATTGGAAATGCCAGCCAAAAAAAAAATTATTGACAGTGGATGATGCATCTTCCCTCAAAGTTTCCTCCCACCCACCATATCCAATTCACTTGGAAGGGAGAAAAGGAGATCCTTCGCGAGACCAAATCGCTTTCGTCAGGGTTTATGTCTCCCCAACCTTTTCCTCAAATGCCACTTACTTTCCCTTAGTAAGAACAAAAGAAATGGCAATTGCAGCGCGACACATCGATGAAATGATCCGAATTCCAATCCAATCCGCTCAATTTGCAAACATTTTAGCGTCGTAATTAGGTTAGTCTGCATCCTCTTCCTTCCTTCCTCCTTCTCGCGCTAGATCTGTTCTAAACTTCCACACACACACACACGCACGCACTTAAGGCCTAATCCATCATCCACCTCAATAAAGAGAAAGCAGGTAACGTCAATTCTGAAGAATCAAACGCGAAAAATTACGAAGACTAAGCCCAAACAGAGGAAGCAATCAGGGGTTCGCAACTCGAAAGCTCTCGAAAACCAAAGAGGAAAAGGCATCGCGAACGAAAGAGGAGGAGAAGGGCCTCACCGGTTCGACCACCGGCACCGGTGATGAGCACCGTCGGCGGGGGCGCGCCGGCCATGGATGCAGCAACGGTCGGGAACCGCCTCCTCGGCGAAGAAGAAGAAGAGGAAGGAAACGGCGACGGCGACGAAGGCGGCGAAGCAGGCGAAGCGAAACGAAGCGGCGAAGGCGACGGAGAGACCCCAATTTGACTGGTGCTGGTGCCGCTGCGATGGCCGCGGGTTTTAATGGCGCGAGCTTCCACCGAACTCAATTTATGACGTCGACCCACCCATGACGGTGATGACGGTGACGGCGACGGCGACGGCCGTGGTGGTGCCGTAGGGAAGGCCGAAGGGACACGTGTCGCCATTGCCATCGCTCCCGAGAATGCGCTCAGCTGCACCCGAGTCCCTATCCCATCCGACCGTCGCCCCCGAATCTTCTCCCTCAGCGGAGCCGAACGAAAGAGGATAAAGCTCGGCTCGGCTCGGCTCTGCTCGGTTTCCCGGGAGGAGCAGTAAGCCGGGAAAATTCATCCTTTCAATTTCTCGATTTTTTATAACGATTTTCCTCGGGATTAGCCCCCCCAAAAAATTCAAAATAAAATAATCCGGGTCGGTCGATCGTTGGTGCAGGCAACCCGACCCATTTGACTCGACCCGAACCCCAGCATGCGTCTAATCTTTACTCTGTATAACGTCGAGTTTTGATTAGGTGGAGAACAACAATTACCCCTTATTCGCAATTTTCAACATGAAAGGAGTAAATGGCATATTGCATGTATGATAAATGGAAATTCGATATCTTGATTGGTTACGTCCCAGATCGCGCACTTTTATGTGTATGCATATCCTACTTTTGAAATTTGGCATTCTTCTTTTTCTCCTAGAAACCATCGACGTCTATCTTTAATTTAGGGGGTTGCATAACGCGTGTGAATGGTCTATGTTATAGTTAATTGTAAAATTTCGATTGGTGATAATCTCAATTATCAGTTACACGTTTCGAATCGCGCGTTCAAAAATTATCGGATAACGAGAATGACAGCTAACTCATCCTGCAGATATCTATCAAATCTAAATTTAAAAAAAATATATAGATTGCTAAATCTTTTGAACAAAAATTTTTCTCTAGAAGTACAGGAGTTCCTGTGGTCATAACAGAATCCTAGACCGACGAGGTTTTGGGTACCATCCGTACGTGAGGAGACAAACCCCTGAAAAATAGAGACCTCAACAAGTGACGAAAGAGAGACAAGTTTCGGCCACCCATGGAAACTCCGAAGAGAAGAGAGAGCTGCGGATGCGGGTGCGAGAGACCGGCGCCTCACGCCTCATTCGCGAAGCGACGCCCGCCGGGACTGGTGTTCTACCCGCTCGACCACCAGCTCATCGCCTTCTTGCGCCGCAAGCTTTCGGGCCAGCCTCTCCAGCCGCCTCATCCCTTCATGGACCTCAATGTCTACAAGCACACCCCTCAACAGCTCTCCGGTCAGTGTCTTCATCTCTCTAGTTTGATTTATAACGATGACATGCTCATCCTCTAGTGTATTTTACAAAGGTCAATTTGCTCTGATACATGTGCTTTATAGTTGCTTCTGAAATACCTAGTTGTCCTTTCTCGTTCTTGGTGACACGCAGAACTGAACGGGTGTGGAGAGAGAGAGAGAGAGTGGTATTTCTTCACGACGAGAGACCGGAAGTACAAGAACGGGACGCGACCCAATAGAGAGGCCGGAGGCGGATTCTGGAGGGCCAGCGGGTCGGCGGAGGAAATCGTTCATGACGGGCAAGTCATCGGCTGGAAGAGGTCGCTCGTGTATTACCACGGCAAGCCTCAGGACAGCGTCAAGACCGATTGGATCATGCACGAGTTCACAGCCAAGGACGCTGATTACAACAGCAATAGCAACAACAATCACAAGGGAACGACGGGCGAGAACGACATGCAGGTCGGGACCCTGACATTCTGCAACCGACTAGTCCGATAAGCGTAGCATTGGAAACTTTTAAAGTTCGAATGTGACTTCGCTTTGCGTGGTGATAAAACTGTTTCCTTATGGATTGATACGTCTTTTTGTTCAGCTTGATGGCTATGTGATATGCAAGATACACAGGAGGAGGAGCAAGTCGGAATCGGACGACCGCAAGACTGGCCAGAGGAAGAGGAAGAGCGTGGCTTCAACCAAGGATGGATGCAAAGCTCCACACAAAGATCCGGGCAATCATGGAAGTCACGCTGAAAGTTCGTCTCCTGTTCCCAGACCGAATGATGGTGCGCCGCTCGAGCCGTGGGGCCAGGCTCCTACTGCCGAGCTTCCGAGCGTGTGCGGCGGCGTTCCCACGCCTGATCAGAGGCAGCAACAGCCGCAGGCAGCAAAGAAAGGCACGGTTTGTTTTGAAGACGCTGACACTCTCGACGACCCGGGAGTTTATGCCCCGCCTCTGGACATTTTCGACTGGTGGGAGACTCAGGAGCAGCAACAGCAGACGGCCAACGATGGCGCAATCAACTACAGTTATCCTAATGTTCCCACCGACTCGGTAGCTTGGCCTCCACACACGCCCTTTATTTCCTTGACTCGCGGACAACAACAGACCCCGACTGATCAAGCTGCGGCGGTCGACTTCAATCCTGCAAATAATGCTTCCGACGATTCGATATTGAACGGAGCGAACGCCTTCGGAGGTTTGTCGTTGGCCCACGAAGACGGTTCAGCATTCACGGCTGACTTTGATGATGATCTCCAAGACAGCAATGGTTCTTCCTTGTGGAGGCATTTCGACTATAAAAGGCTTATGGTTATGGAAGACATATGAACCGCTTGGGAGACTGTACAAGTCGAGAGATCTATACTGGGTAGATAAACTTTTAGCTGCTTTTGATTATTTGAACATGGATAGGGATAGAATAGAATGAAGTGGGATCAAAACTCCTTTGGATCGTGAGAAATCCCTTCATATGTTTAGTGCACCTAGAATATGATTGAAAAAAATTACAGCAAAAATACTGAGAAAGGCAAAAAAAAGGATTAAAAACAAACCAGCCACCACCGCAACTACCGTTGCTGCAGCGGCTACCACTGGAGGCGGTGACGAGCATCCAACCGCGACAGATGTATCCATATTTTGCATTCCCTCGAAAACACGATACAGATAAGGATAGGATTTTGATTTTTGGAATGTTTTGGACTAAAGGCACTGATTTATTCTTCTTCCTTGATCGATAAATTAATTAGTGCCTTTATTGACGTGCTTTTGTTCTTATTCGTTAGTAGTATCTTGTCGATCTATAAGCTTGCGTCCCATAAGTTAAGAGAATGGAGGCTGCTCTTTGAGGATCCTTCCACCAAGTTTGCTTTATTTTTTCTGGTGTGATCTATTAACGCCTTGCTTTGATAGGTAATGAATTAAGCAAGCATCGCCAAACCGACTTACCATTTCTGTCTTTTCATTAATTGACATATGAGCAAATACCAAACATACTTAGACTGATTTACGAAATTGATTCATTAAATGATGCGTCAGATTGTGATCCTTTAAAATAAGTGGGTCGTGTTCAATTATTAATAACAGACTGGCGCATGACTTTGTAAATCAATTTTGTAAATCAGTCCCGGTAAGTCTAGCATTTTCCTCGACATGTATATGGTTTCATGAGTAAATTTTAGGAGAAAATCACGACATACGCCATCGGTGTAAATAAAACTTTAATTACAAAAGAGACCAATCTTAGAGGGAGAGAAGCATAAGTTGTCAGGAAGTCATGATTCGTCTCCAATGGCCACCTATCTGCTTCAAATCGACCCTAGAAGCAATTTTTGCAGCTCCAAATCCACCTTGCGCGGCAAGCGCAAGCCCATTCCCTGCCCGCTCCCCCTCCCTCAACATCACCACCTCCACCCTCCTCCCGATCGCGGCTCTATCGCCTTCGTCGACGGCTCCTCAGACCTCCACGTCCCCTTCTCCGAGCCTTACTGTTCTGTCGACTCCCTCGCCTCCCACCTCTCCGCCATGGGCATCCGAAAGGGCGACATCGTCCTCCAAGTTTACACAAAAGCGACAAGCATGCGTGATCAAGTCTAAGCAAGAAAAAAATGGGAATTAGGGTTTTGGAAATTTGGAATAATAAATATCGAAAAAAAAAATATCGATCCGGTTCGAGTGAGTGGGTCCACACCTAAAATCGGGAAGTGGACAGATATTCACTGCCAAATTTTGAAAATCGGGACCAGGACTGGTTCTTGTGAGAACTGCCCAAAGTTGGCTGGTTTGATCCGGTCCTTTTGCTCACTCCTATGACAGATGAGCGATACCAAGCCTACTATGATAATTTACAAAATTGATGTATTTGGTGGCAAATTGGACCATGACTAATTCTTTAAATAAGTGGGTCACATTCAATGATCAATAATAGCCCGACGCATGACTTAATATATCTAATTTTAAATCAGTCCCAATAAGTCTACCATTTTTCTTAACATATATATGACCTTATCAGCAAATATTACTGGAAAATTAAGCATGCTCCATCAATTTAAAGAAAACTTGACACGAAACCAATTCTATCCACCCTTAATTTGAGAGTTTGACTATAAACTTCCTCACTAATCATAAATTCAACGATGGATGATGTCGCTTGTGATTTTTTCCCCTTTTTGTACAATGGAAATGGATAATTGATCTGCTTAATCACTTGGCAAGATCAAAATGCGATTTTTAAATTAACCTATCATTCCAAATTACAAGAAAAAGTCAATGGAAAAGCTTTTTCTTTTTAGGCGACACCTAAACGTCCCGATCGAGACCGTTGCTTAAATCCCGTCAAAAATCGGCAACGCATGCTAGATGTCCCGATTCTATATTAAAATTTAATATTTATAAACTTGCAAGCGGCCTAGCTCGCTCATATACTTATCGAAAGGGATTATAAAAGATATATTGTTAACAATTCTACGTTAATGTTTAATATTTATAAACAATAGTAGCATAGAATAAGCTCAAAGATTTTTAATATAGCAGGGGAAAATTGTATAAAACTCATGAGAAAAGTAATTAAGTAAAACAATACGCATCCCTAAGGCTGCGTTTGGTTATCCGGATTTTTAAACAAGATATGATTGGATAAGATAGGTTAAGAAATCCTGAGATTTCTTCATATCCTATCCACTGTTTGGTGGACTACGGATTTAAAGTCGGATAGGATAATTTTTTTTTTCTATTCATGGGTCTGGAGGAGTCGGTGAAGGAAAAAAAGCCGAGAAATTTTTTTGGTGAAAGCACACAAGGTGTGGGGATGAAGATGACGGTGAGTGAAGCGTAGGGTTTCTGGAAAAATAAGCATTAGAAATCCTATCCAAATCTATCCCACCCCCTATCGGATTTTTTTATCCAATCTATATCCGATCTTATCATATCCTAGACCACCACTAAACACAGGATAGGATAAAACATATCATATCCTTACTTTTATTCGGTCGATCAAACGCAGCCTAAAAGTATTTTTCGTCATTTGTTTTCCAGTTCTATTTACCTTTTTTTTTTTTGGCTGAACATCAAAAAAATTAGAAAAAGAAAGGTGCCTTGATGGGCGGGCCTGCTCAGGACCGCTCAGGTCCGTCTAATGAGCCAATGTAGTCCCAACTTCCCATTGTGAGCGCTAGGTGAAACTAGTGCTGTCGTTGCCCACGTGCTTCAACGTGTGATGTTTTCTTGGGGGGCCTTTTTCTTATAAATGGCGCCGCCCACTTGACTCGACATCGGTGCTCAGTATTTTCGAAAAATCCTTAAAGATGCCACGTTAGAATTTTCCCTCACTTAAATTGGATGATGAAGTTAGTAAAATTCCTTTCCTAAGACATGAGGGCACTATTTGAAGTTTTTTTAGGAATTTTTGTGCACTTATCCTTTAGCTTTCATATGAAACCGTAGAGGGATGCTTAGCAAAGTTATCATCCTCGATGTAATAGGTTGTTAATGGAGTTCAAGTCCAAACAGCAAATGGTTTAGGTCACTTGAGATTATTCGCGATGATATTACGTCAGGAAATTTTCAGCTCTGAGAACTCGCAGATCACTCGTTCAAATCCCACTAAGTGCATCCAAACTGTTCTAAATTGGACTGTCTGTACGGGCTAAAAGACGTAGACTCGACTCTTTCTTGAGGCTTACAAAGTATTCCATATCTATTTAAGTAGCCCGATGTATGCACTCCTATCCCTGAATTATGGAAAGAAAAGAATAGCAATGTACAATGGAATTGATTTCAGCTTTCTTGTATTACTATTTTGATAGGATTGTGAGTCTAGTGGAATATTACCCTGGTGTATATTGTGTCCATGAGTGCTATTTCTGTTTGGTATCTCTCTTATATCCATGATCTGCCAAGGTTAGGGACAATGAACACTTCCCAATAAGAGGGTCAGGACAATCACCATATGTTTTCACGCCTTTATATCATCAATTTACCACTATGGCTATCACACTAAGTGGTCCAGACATTGCAATATTATCTTTGTATCTATCTTATGATCTTGCGGTGCAGTTGAAGCCCTGGCGTCTTTTGTGTCCGGACCACATAATTCTTTAATCTCAATCATGAATTTGCTTTTCGTCATCCCCAAAGAAGTGGGGCAAGCATTGACCCCCGCAAAAGAAAAAAAGAAGGAAAAAGAACAAAACTATCGTAAAAAAAAAAAACAAGGACTACCGACCGACCGACCGACCGACCGATCGAGAAAGGTCAAATCTCGTCTGGAGACAGGACGAATAAGGAAACGCCACGTGGCCCGGTGGTTGGGAAGTCGCTGCCACGTGCGTGAGGGCAGACAAAAAAACGCGGGAACATGCTCGATTCAATCATGGAGGGAGGGAGGGAGCGAGCGGCCCGCTCGTCTGTCGGGAGCTCGGAGCCCCGCACCCGCGTGGGATCCGGATCCGCCGCCGGATCCCGTCGGTTTTTCATTTTGTGGGGCCCAAATATTCCCGCGGATTTTGCATGTGACTGCAACTAATAATATTGATGACGCGTTAAATTGTATATATATATATATTATAAACTAGGGAAAATAACACAAATAATTTTTAAATTTTAGCTCGATGTACAATATGATCCCTAAATTTTTTATTTATTTAATATTTTAATGTGGCCCATGAACTTTAGTCCAATATTTAATATGGTTCTTGAACTTTTAACAATAGTTCAGGAATCATATTAAACATTGGGTTAGAGTTTATGGACTAATTGAACAAATTAAAATTTAAGGGACTACATTATACATTGGACCAAAGTTCATAGATCATTTGTGTCATTCTCCCTATAAACTAATATATCATATTCAATGCCCGATCCGGACTAGAAATTGTAATATTTATTTGGTATAGCTATATACTTTGTGTTCTACGTTTTTGTAAATGTGCTCTCCAGCGTTGTTTGCGTTACCGACGCTACTTAGCGTGATGTCACGTAGATAATTGTTCAAAAGCCGCTAGCGAGGGAGCTTACCAATATTAATAAATAGACTCTTTGTTTTTCAAATCTGTAAAGAGATGGCGTGTAGTATATTTGATAAAAGAGCGTTGTTGGGATAAAGTCTGGAGTGTTTTGATATATCATTTCGTTTGTATTTATCTGTAATCTAATCGATACCGTTCCTTATCAAGTATGCGACAATTTCCCTTATGACACCGGTTAACAATATCTTCAATCGAAAGGTATTTCGATTTTCGAACTAATTTTAGTGTACCTAACGTTATTTATCATCACATCACGAAAAAAAAAAATACTCGTCATCTAATTTAATTTTTGTTAGGGAGTATTCTAAAAGCACTCTTCGCGACACTGAAAGATTACAAGTGCAATTGAGTCCTAAAACTTTCAAAAAAATGCGACCAAGTTCTAAAACTTATCACGAAAGTGCAATCGAGTCCTAAAACTTTCAACAAGCGCAATCAAATCCTAAAACTTATTACGAAGGTGCAATTAAGTCCTAAAAATTATCACGAAAGTGCAATCAAATTATAAAACTTTCAAAAATTACAATCAATGAAAGGACTTGATTGAATTAATTAGACAAATTTTAGGATTTGTTTGCACTTTCGTGACAGGTTTTATAATCTGTTTGCACTTTTTAAAAGTTTTAAGATTCAATTACACTTTCCTAATAAATTTTAAGACTTAATTACACATTATAAAAATTTTAGAACTTAATTATATTTTCGTAACAAGTTTTAGGATTTTAAATACACTTACCCTTCGTATTTTCAAAGCATACTTTGACTCTCAATAGTTGTCCTAGAGATAAATATTTAATAATTTTTTTAAAATAATATTTAAAAGGAGAAAGAAGAGAGAACGTCCAACCTCCGCAGCCAACCTCTGATGAACGGCTGACCTACCAACTCCTCCCCGACCTTCTCACCTCCCTTCCATTTCCCTTTCTCCTCTTTCGTACCCGCCGGAGCTCCGGTCACCGGCGGCGTCTCCAATGGCGGCGGCACGCGGAGAGCCCGGCCCCCGGCCTCCCCCCTCCTCCTCCTCCTCCTCCTCCTCTACCGCGTCCGAGATCCACGTCCGTGTCAACTCCCGGCGGGGCGCGAACGCGGTGCACCCGGTGGTGGACGTGCCCGCGACGCCCCCGGGGCCGGCGGCGGCGGCGGCGGCTCCGAGCCCGGTCGTGTTCCGGGAGGTGAAGCATTTCAGGAGCTGGGTCCCGTGGCTGGTGCCGACCTTCGTGGTGGCCAACACGGTGATGCTGGTCATCACCATGTACGTGAACGACTGCCCCAAGAACTCGGCGTCCTGCATCGCCAGGTTCTTGGGCCGGTTCTCCTTCCAGCCCTTCAAGGAGAACCCCCTCCTCGGCCCTTCCTCTGCTACGTGAGTCGAATTGATCTTTTCTTGCTCCTGCGATTCGAGCTTCCCCTTCTTTGGCCTCTTTGATTGGTTAAAGTTTGATTTTTGTTTCGATGGGTTGTGCGAGTTTTGGCTTGTCCTGTTCAAAATTTGGTGTGTTGAGTGTTCTGAACCATCATGGAACGAAGCAAGCAAGACAGCTGCTCTCGGTTTCCGGACAATGTTCGTGTTGTTTCGGTCTGCGGATTTTTGGGATTCTGTTTCCAAGGATTAGGTTATTGTTTATGGACTAAAGAAGCCTGTATAAGCCATGTAGTGTAATGATTTCTCAAAGAAAGAAGTATTGTGGGCTCTTGGGGAGGAGTAGTCCCGCTGCGTAGCCTACATACTAAATATGGGAAATTATACCGAGGCAAGTTAGAGATGTTTTTTAGCATCAATGATTGTGTCCACATTATCGTGAGTATTAGTTAGCTGATTTTTCACGGTGAAGCTAAAAGAAGGATTGGCTACTATCTTAGCTCCAAAAGTGACTGTGAGATTAGATGACAGCTATTTCTATCTCTACACTTCTGGTGAATAAGCAATCGTCAAAGATGCTAGACCTTATTCGAGACTGCCGTTTTACGGCTATTTTATGTAATTGCCTCGTCATTTTAGATTATAGATATTTCTACCTCTACACTTTGTAGCGAATATGCAATCATGTGCAGACTCTTTTTTTCAACTTGACTGCTGTTTCGTGCCTGTATTAGGTAATTTCCTTGTTGATTGGTAATTATCAAATTTAAGTCTATGCTACGTCTTTTTAGGCTTCAGAAGATGGGTGGTCTAGAGGCAAGTAAAGTGGTTGACCGGCACCAGGTGTGGCTCCTTGTCACCTGCATTTGGTTACATGGAGGAGTTTTCCATTTATTGGCAAATATGTTGAGTCTTTTAGTTATTGGCATTCGGCTTGAGCAAGAATTTGGTTTTGGTATGTATAAACTGCTTTTCCCACCTCTGCTTCATTGCACTTATATCTTCTGGATACCAGCCTTCTCTAACGAAACTTCCCATCTCATGTGAAATTCTTACATTGTCCAAAGCTTCCCATTATTGTCATAAATCTCATGACGGTGAACATCCATTCGAGTGTGTATGTAAAATTGTTAAATTTCTTGGAGTTTGCTTCAGTTCTGACTCAGAACTTCTGACCTGGGGTTTGCATGGGAGAGAACATGTGGGGGGGTTGGAGACATTGAATTCATTGGAGATGCCATCTAAATAGATATGGTTTGGCATCAAAAGCGAAGGAACTAATAACATCTGATGATTTGCAATGTAGCAATAGCTTTTAGGCAAGTATTTTTGGATAGCGTTAAATGATTGTTTTTCTTTACCTACTGTTACTGACTTCTGAAAACAATGCGGAGGAAAAAATTTGCGAGGAAACAAGTATCTAATTTGATAATGCAAGGTTTGGATAGACTTTGGTTTTGATCTGCTCAGATGTTTCCAAATGCTCACTGGGGAGTGGATAGCAGAACTTGTTTCTTTCCCGATGGTCCATGTGCCTTAATCTTTGAGCTTGCATCTGAAATTCATTGCTCTTGGTGCTACCACTGTTATGATGTATCATGATTTATACATTGTTCATGTGCCGGTACCCCAAAAAATGGAAATTTCAGCTTTAGGATGTAATTGAGGTTTTCTTCTTTCTTACCTAATCAACATGCACACCATGATATGTTAGTTTTGTTTTAGCCTAGTATGTTCCCTATATCATGTGCAAGTATTATTTTTGTACACTCTCCTCTTGTTGGCTTCCTATATCATGATGCCTACATTCTTTCATGGGCCAATATTTATAGAACATTGCTGATCTATTCCCCCTCCTTATACCTGTTTAAGTTCTATCATTTACATTTTGTTCAAGATTTTTGTATCTGCAACTCGAATGCCATCATCGGTGATGCTTAAATCTGCAAAGTCTTTGTCCTTCATGTTCATTTTGCAAATTAAATTCTGAAGAAACATGGCATTTGCATCATCCTCATTATGGAACTTCATCTTGGTTCGGATTCAAAGGCAGTTCAATGGAGACAATTACTTTGTATATCACTTTATCCATGGAATATCTTCATTCATGCCACTAAGATCTGTGGATCTGTCAGAAAAGCTTCATTCATCGATGTGGCTTCCATTAACTTAGAGCTTTTCTTGCAGTGCGAATTGGTTTGCTATACATAATCTCAGGAATTGGTGGAAGTTTGTTGTCAGCTCTTTTCCTTCAGTCAAACATTTCCGTTGGTGCTTCTGGTGCACTATTTGGATTACTAGGTGGAATGCTCTCTGAACTCATTATTAATTGGAGCATTTACACCAACAAGGTATAGCACCATTATGTGTACTTTTTCACGACCCGTGTATTACTATCCAGCAACTTCTCTCTTTCTTTTAACATTAACTGATTTTTCCCAGGTTGCAGCATTTGTGACCCTCTTGTCTATCATTGTGCTAAATTTGGCTGTTGGGATACTTCCTCATGTGGACAACTTTGCCCATATCGGAGGATTTCTTTCCGGCTTTTTTCTGGGATTTGTCTTTCTGATC
Source organism: Syzygium jambos (assembly GCA_031216235.1). Taxonomy (NCBI): domain Eukaryota; kingdom Viridiplantae; phylum Streptophyta; class Magnoliopsida; order Myrtales; family Myrtaceae; genus Syzygium; species Syzygium jambos. Next base: position 9,663,289 of record CM062220.1, read on the forward strand.
CGGCCCCAGTTTGGATGGGTTAGCCAAAGATATGCTCCCCCTGGATATTTGACAACTTCGGTTATATCCAAATTCAAAAAGTATCAGTGTGTCCTGTGGATTTCCTCTCTTATCATCTTCATAGTTGGGTAAGTACGCAGTACACATGTTCTTAACAATCAAGGGAGAGAGAGGATTGTCAGAATTTATAAACAAGCCGACTTTGATGACCGTTTAATGATCTTGAGACCAAGAAAGCTGCCAAATTTCTATTTCCCAGGCATTAGCTGATAGTTAGCTGATTTTCCGGGTTAATTGGAAGTAATTGCGTAAACCAATAGAACATACGATCTTGTGCTGAGTTTATGCACGTAAATGTTGGAAATCTGCATAGCTTAACGATGAAAGCTTAGCAAAGTAATGACAGTCACTCTACCCACCAATTATGCTTCTAAAACATCATCTCTTGAATATTTTTGTTTATCACTTCCTCCTTCCATTTCCATCGTAGTGTTTCTTTGCTTTTTCAGGTTGTCAGTGCTTTCATTATGCACAAGTACTTGGACTATAAAATACTTTTAGGGGTTCTAATTTGAAATCTATGCTTTCTTAATAGGTTTACCGTTGCTCTGGTTTTGCTGCTCCGGGGTTTCAACGCAAATGATCATTGTTCTTGGTGCCATTATTTGTCTTGTGTCCCAACTTCAAGATGGAGCTGCAATTCAAATCCGGGATACTGCACTGTAAGGAATCTCTCCATTCTTTTTACACTTTTCAGTGTATTCAGTTCACTTGCAAAATCCTGGAACATTCATTTGAGACTGGACAACCTTTTATATGGACTAGAAAATGCCCATGTGATTCATGTGCGACCATGGGTAGCAAATAACAATTTTCTTACTATAGCCAATTGTAAAAATAACCTTAACGTGCAATTCATGATTATAATTAACATAAAGCAAAGCAAATCAAAATTTCGGTTTATGAAGTAAGGTCTCTTAGTTATTTGATGACATCTATTGCAGATAATATAAGAACTATGCACGGTGTACATCTTTAATATACAAATTTTCTGTCGCTTGAACTTTAATTTCATTTGTATTGCACATAATGAAATTGCCGATCTCTATAGTTTGTGGCACCAAGCGTTAAACTCATGTCTTTTGCACATGAAGACTCCGTATTTGTCATGCGAGACCAGTCTCATTTCTCTCCTACTATCTCTTTCGAGAACTGCATAACCCCTTGACCCGTGTTGCAATTGCTTTTGAATGCAGTCCACACAGTTGGGAAGCCAGGTGAACTTGACGTGCTCAACCAATGGCAAATCCGGCTTTTACACGTTGCCAGATGCAACTAGTTCTCAGATTCAGGGGCTGTGTTCTCAGCTCTGCAGTTGATTATCAAGAAAACACAGTGCGTGCAGGCATCACCTTTTTTTTTTATTGCTGTAAAGTCATGTCGACTTTGGGTTACTGGATTTATGTAAATTTTCTGGGGGGGGGGGGGGGGGGGGCATAGGTTCTGTGCTTTTAGATTACAAATCTGAACATGAACTCGAATCTTCATATTACATGTACTGCTAAGAGTGATAGATTATTGATTGAGTTCAATTTTTGTGCTTCAAATGATGGTCGATGCTTTCCTTATTCGAAATGCATGATTTTCCAAGTATCAATCATATCGTATGTTCTCCTGATGACTTATAGTCTAATACCATGTAGCCTAGTAAGACTTATACCAGCGAATTTCTATCTTAGGATCTCATATTACTCTTTAGAATTCGTGAGGAAGCTTGCGATTTGTGTGAAAAGTGCGGATCCGACCAGCAAATTGCAGTTTGAAAACTTCAGGACATTCGTTTTGTCCTTTTCACGGTTGGCAACCCATCTTGAGTTTTCACATTATTAGCGATTGGCATGCTCAACGTGTGAAAGTCACTCTTTACATACCCATCACGCAAACTCAAATCCTAAATCCTTTATTCCCCATTGACAGACTGCCCCACTTCTACTGTGAATTTCGATGATTTCCGCCGCCTCTCTCTCGCCACCCCTCTCTCGCTCTTGCTGTCAGTGGCTCGATGGCCTGCCTCGGCAAGTGTCATTGTGGTCATTGCGGTCATTGCAACCTTGGATCAAGGTCGTGTCGTTTTGTCGAGTTTCTGCTCAAGATCTGAAGGCAACAGCTCCTCCATGGCCGTTGGACTCGCATGGCGAGGCCGAGATGAGGAGTTGCCGAGCTCAACGGCGATGGGGAATTGATTTCTTCCATCCATCTTTAGTTTCAATGGATTGGTGGGCATTCCACCAAATTCTGTTAAAGCTACTTGACGAAAGGCTGACATTTAATATCATATAAAAGTCCACAGACCTACCTAATCAAGTCAATTGAAAATTTAGGGACAACTTTCTACATTAAACAAACAAAAAAAGAACACATTCAAGGAGTAAGTTGAACTCATTGAAAGATCGTCGTTCTTGTACCTAATGCTATTACGTACGCCTTTAGTTTTGACGACTAACGGAGGTACCCCACCTCGAAATGTTGCTTTTCGGGCAAGGGATGACCCTCAAATCAGTGTCGTGACTTTGTTTTTCTAACACATATCACAGTTTCTACATTACTGCGCTTTCGATAGTTCAAAAACCAGGAGTGTCGTTGTCGCGAAACATGATTGCAGCCACTTTCATCGGGAATTAGGACATCCTGATTTTCGAGACGATTGCAACTGGTCGGGCTCAATCCAAAAGAAAGAAAAAGGCGCGATGCGTTTAACGCCATATGGACAAATTTGAGACCAATCTTTTGGCATCTAAAAAAAGCATCGAACGGGTGCCTACGTGTCTTTTTAAAATGTCTAGCGGGGGGGTCGGTGTACAATTTCTGAGGGGCCAAACGACGCAGTTTGGAGTACTGAAAACGATGCTGGTGAGTTAGGGGTATTTTTTGCAAAGCTCAAGTGGGGATCCAAATTTGGGAGAGACTTGAAAAATGTGGTAATTAAAATCTTCAAGGGCATGAATTGGTAATGACTGTCTCAAATTTTTACGGAGTAATATAAATAAAATAGAAGGAATTGGAATGAATTATAGAAAAGAAATCAAAATATGGATTAATAGCAAATATTGGGGCTTTGCTCGCATACCCATCTTTGAGTCACTGTAAGAGTAATAGTATGTTGTGAGACAGAAATTCTTAAAGGAGTGGATTCCACAATAATTTATAATTATTTGTTATTTATTTTTTTGACCAAAAACATGCTGTTAATCTCACAATAGATTAAGGACAATCACTTAATCATTTCTCTATTGTGTTTTTCACTAACTCGTTTCCATTGAGTCTTACTCGATTGCACCTTGCCCACCATGTTAATGAAATCGCAAAAGCAGCGATTTCCAATAACACCATTGGACATGTTTTGTCACGCCCCGAACCCCCATCGAGCTCGCGACATCCCCTGCTCCGGTCGAAATAATGCGACGTCCCAGGAACATCGCCGACCCAACCCAAACATCAGAGCCACATGCGGAAGCGAATATAAAAACCCCGGACAGAAAGATGACGACAACGGGGTAGAACACCACAACAATCACACAGCAACAAATATATACAAACATCGTATTACAGACATAAATACAGACGAACATTCTCCGTCACCGTTTTAACAAGAGTTCAGGGGTTTGGTTATCTTAACTTCACTATCGGATAACCCAAAATAAACAACCCCTAAAATACCCTAGGGAAGGCCTACTGGTCGCCTCCTATCCAATCCGCTCCTGTTTCCCTGGCTTGGATATTTGGACACTCGCCTGCAGTTCCACCGGGCACCAAAAGCGTTTCCTCGAACTTCCAAAAGAAAAGGCGCACTTCCCGGGTTTACGACTGGGGGTCTGAAAGTGGCGGTTATACAACCGTGAGACGAATCTCAATAAGTGTACAACCCCAAACCCCACGTAGGCACTCACGTACCGCCAGATGAAACATACATAACACACAACAATCAACCAAACTAGCAACCACACGCGACCCTACCTGGAATCCAACATACACGCTCCTACACGTTAGTCAATATCGCAGCCAACACATCATACCAAAACGTCACAACCACACGCGTGCCTCGATTATAAGGCAAAAACCTACTTGGGCACGTCCCATACCATGCCTAGCAGATTTTACCCCATAATCGAGCGCCATAGCAATCAATACAAAAAAACACTCGCATACCAACTCACACCATGCGTCACTTTCTCACACCTCGCACCTCAGGCCAATTCCCGCTCATTCTCACTCTTCCACCACTACCGCGCCCGCGTAAAACGCATCAGGCCAACGGTCTTCTGACCTCGTCAGGCATCGACACCCCGTCGGGCCGGGCATCGTCACCTCGTCAGGGACGGCATCGTCCCGCGTAAACGAACACGCCTCAGGACGGAATCCTACACACACTTTCCTTCTACCGTGCCCGCGTAAAACGCATCAGGCCAACGGTCTTCTGACCACGTCAGGCATCGACACCTCGTCAGGCCGGGCATCGTCACCTCGTCAGGGACGGCATCGTCCCGCGTAAACAATCACGCCTCAGGACGGATCGTTTCCAACCAATCCCACATTTCCAAACCTTCGTTCCACACTCTCCACACGTACCACGCCACCACACAAACACACTGCCAAACATACACACTTCACACACATTCCATAATTTCGCATTCTCGTCACACGAACACGCACCACTTAACCACACGCTCTTGGCACGCGAATTCAATGCACATTCACATCACCATATCACCACACTTCACGGCTACACAAACACGGCACGCCACCACACCACATTCAGCCCAATGCACAAACCAAATCAGCCCACAACGATTTCCAGGCCAACCAACAAGCACAATCACACAACCACGCACAATTTTCCATTCAAAGCACAATCCCATTAATTAATCGCACAAATTAATTCCGATCAAACCCCAACATCACAGCCCTAATCCAAGCTCCCTAAACCTCAAAATTTCATTGCCTAATCAGTCCGAGAGAGATAAAAACCGAGAGTGAACAAAATCGGGTCCAAACTGGGCTGATTACACAGTGACCGAAATCCAAACAAAATAAATAGTAAACGAACTCCAAAAATTCTAAATTTTGGATATGTCATAAAACACATCTTGATCAACATTTCTTATGAAGAACACGAAATCCGGTTCAATCTACAACCATGCCGTTTTGTCCCTTGAAATCAGACCAAAATCAGTTCCTTCAAACAGACCGTTTTGTCCTCAAAATACATTTATTTCAACACACAAATCACCTTGAAAAGCTTTGAAATTTTTATATGTTATAACCACGAGTGTCCCCAACAACTTTTGTGAAGAAAGTATTTTGAAAATAGACCTGGAAAAATTTATAAAAATTCGAACAGACCCGAAGGTCGGGTGAACAGTAAATCGGGCAGTTTTATTTCGGTCCAAAGAGGAAGTTCCGAATGGCATCAAATGACTTCCAAAAATTCCCAAATTAAAATATGTTATAATTCAAGAAGTTATGAACAACTTTCATGAAGAACACTTCCTCAAATTCGGACCACACAAGTCACAGTAAAAATAACAAAAACCAGCGACGCAGCAGCAACTAATCCGGAAATCAGCCAACACACACCACCGACCACACCAGCCACTAAATCAGTCCAAAATAACCACGAAAATCACCTAAACCGAACCCTAAACGAGCCTAGCAATACCCGAGGTCCTAGGTGTCGATTGGGGAAGTCACTTACCTAAGAAAGGCGAGAAGAACAGGCTTAAACGTGCAGATCAGCAGCAGCAACACCAGCAGCAGCAGCAACGGTGGAGAGGAAACAAAAATGAAGAGAATGAGAGAGAGAAAAAGGGAGAGAGTGATCGTGGAAAAAGGGGGGGGAGTGACCGGCTTGGGGAACAAGAATGGGAGGAGAGAGAGAGAGAGAGAGAGAGAGTTTGACTAATTTGGACCAAAATTTTCAAAATGCCCAAAATACCCTTGAACACTTGGCCCACATTAATCATTATCCAATAATTCAAGGGCAAAGTGGTAATTCAATAATTCCAATTTCTTTTTCACTTATTTTAATCCTCAATTATTGCCCAAAATTATCCAAAATTCGGAATTCCCAATACAGGGTCCAGGGGCAAAATGGTAATTTTCCGGTCCCGGGGCGAAATTCCAATTTTCGCACATACGTGTTCCATATATGCGTGGCCAACATAATATGGCGTCGGAATCGCGAAATTCACTTTTTAAGCCCTCGAAAATCGACTGCGAAGTTTCGGGAATAAAATAATATTATTTTTCCAATTTTTGTCGAAATTCCAATTTTTGTCAAAAACTGTTCCAAATGCGCGTGGCTACCCCAAAATGACCTTGGCCGCGAAAAATAACCTCAAACGGCCTCCGAATCCAGCCTCGGTGCCCACAGGGGCAAAACCGTAATCTTCCCGGTCCTGAACCGAAATCCATTTTTTTGTAGAAATGGGTGGCCCCAAGGTTGGCCAAGCCAAAAACGTCATCGGCCGCCCAAAATTGTCACTTTCAAAATTCTCGATTCCCGGGCCCGAATTCCAAGAAATGACTAAAATCGAGCAATCGCGACTTTAGCTTATCTCTGGCTAACGGGTGGCTCATTGGAATTACGCGCTCTCGACCCGTGACAGACACTAAGTCAAATCACGTTTAAGTTTGCTCAAACCAAGGCGACTTCGATTGTCATATAATTGCGAGGGTCTGTCACTAGTGCCCTTTGGACACGATCAATCAAATAGATCGGTCTCGGTTAGCTCAAAACATTCCCCCGTCAATCCATATGGTCGAAGATCAAACCCAGGTCAAGTTCTTTAGTCGTGCGAACTCAATCCCGTACTGGCCTTACCCCTAAGGTTAGCATCCCGAGAATGCGCGGGTCTCGGGTGAGATCTCACTATAGTGCATTGATCAATTTCATTTCTTAAATCCCGGGAAAAGGATCGAAAATTCAGACTGTTACAATTCTTTCCCTCTAATAAAAATTTCGTCCTCGAAATTTACAACTATACCTGCTATCCAAACAGATGGGGGAGATGACGTCTCATTATCCTTTTTCCCAAATGGTACCTTCTGTCCCGTAATAATCTCAAACATCTTTGACCAATGGGACCGTCTTAATCCTTAAAACTGGTTCCTTCCCATTTGCCCCTAAAATCCAATATACATATTCCCAACATATCCTTTACAGTCCGTATAGTCCTTCCAAACTGGTCATCCAATAAGATTTCTTACTTAAATCCCGACAACAACGCAACTATCGAGGTTCCTTCTCAACTCCTTACAACCTCAAATCTAATGTGTCCAGCCGGACTAAACTGAATCACTCTGATACTGCATTCCATTACAGCATTCTATTCGACTAATCAATTCAAACCTACAATCAAATCGAAATCACACATAACCAACAAAGCCAAATCTATTCCGCTTTCTACACCACCAAACACCATTTCACCGTCTAAACATCCCAACAGCATGCACATCATCAATGGCATAATCACACATGCTGATACTTCTGAAAACCATTTCAATCCAGCCATATAACAAATCAAGCAGACATAGACGAGTGCGACGCCCCCGAATCTATAAAACAAAAGCTGCATAATTATGCAAAGAACCCATACCTGGGGTTACGCCTGGCGCATCCTCAACTCCCTTTCGCGTCAAGGCGTAGACACGTCCTTGTGCCGGCGGTCTGCTCGAATTAGCCGGCGGGGTTGCACTAGTCGGATTCCTAATCCGAGGTGTCTGCGATGCTGGAGGCGGTCGAACCTGAAGATTTGGACAATTCTTTATGTGATGGCCCATTCCACCACACCCAAAGCATGCCCCAGTCACACTTGGACAGGGACCATTCCCATGATATCTCCCACATCGTCTACAGGCGGAATTAGATTGATGTGCCGGCTTCCCAATATTTCTTCTCGCCGGTGGAACAAAACGTCGGTTCTCCATCATCGGCCTTTTCCCTTGCTGACGATCGTCCCCGGCTAAGATGTGTTGTGATCCAGACGCGGCGGCTCTTTCCGTCATATCCTGTTCCATAATCTGAGCTCGCCTATACATTTCTCCATAATCCTTAAGATCGTGCGACAATATCTGACTCCGAAGATTCGGCTTCAATCCGTCCCGAAATCTTCGAGCCCTATCCCGTGGATTTTCTACCATTGTCGGGGCAAACTTTGCCAACCTCGCAAACTCCGCTTCATATTGATCAACTGTCATCTGTCCTTGGCGTAAACGCATGAATTCCATCAACTTCCTTTCCTGGGCATTTTCCGAGAAATACTTCTCATAGAAACTCTCAACAAATGCAGCCCAAGTCTGAGCCGTTCCCTCGGGAAATACTCTACCTTCGGTGGCCTGCCACCAATCATGAGCATTTTCCTGTAACTGATACACCGCCAACATTACTTTCTCCTCATCGGTGCACCCCAAAACTTTAAAAGTTTTCTCCAATGATTCCACCCATCTCGGTGCAGTCTCGGGGTCACCACGACCATGAAACTGAGGCGGCTTCAACTTAATGAATTGTTCCACTAATTGGGGCATCTGTCTAACCCCTGCTGGTTGAACCTGCCCTTGCTGGGCTTGATTTCCTCCAACATCAGCATTCTCATTAACTACAGCAGCTGCAGCCTCAGCAGCTTGGGCGGTCGCATTATCTCGCTCTTGGGCTTGCCTATCCATCATATTCCCAATCCTCTCTAATACCCTGAGAACTCCTTCCATACGCGGATCTTCTGCAGGTCTAACATCAGCTCTGGGGTCCACTGCAGCTCCAATACCAACTCCAGGGTTTCCTACCACTCTAGCATCCATACCCAAATCCTCTACGACTCTAGCTCTAGCACCACCTCGACCCCGTACTCCTCTTCCTGCACCCCTTCTTGTACCTCTTCCTATTCCTCTTCCTGCTCCTCTTCCTTGGCTACTCATTGTATCAGCTTCCTACTATTCTCCTACTTGCTATAAGTCCACACAGATATCAGAGGTCTAGGCCAACTACACTAGTCTAAATCCTAGGCACAAAACTCGACAAGCAGCATTCAACAACCAACAACTCACCATCAAATCAATCACCTAATATCAAATCAACACCACTAAGCACTCAACAGGGTTCTCGTACTCACCTCAAGTCTTGCCGCACCTTCGTCTCAACCAACATCACAATCACAATAAACCACTCAGCAATCACAGGCGCGTATTCACAGGACATGCATAACCAGCATAAACACGCAATCTACAAAGAGCTCCCTAACTGGCTACCCTGAAGTCGTCGCTCCTTATCACTCCAGGTCTCGACCTAACTGATATCGAGTAAACCTTGCTCTGATACCAATTCAAAACGGGGTTGTCACGCCCCGAACCCCCATCGAGCTCGCGACATCCCCTGCTCCGGTCGAAATAATGCGACGTCCCAGGAACATCGCCGACCCAACCCAAACATCAGAGCCACATGCGGAAGCGAATATAAAAACCCCGGACAGAAAGATGACGACAACGGGGTAGAACACCACAACAATCACACAGCAACAAATATATACAAACATCGTATTACAGACATAAATACAGACGAACATTCTCCGTCACCGTTTTAACAAGAGTTCAGGGGTTTGGTTATCTTAACTTCACTATCGGATAACCCAAAATAAACAACCCCTAAAATACCCTAGGGAAGGCCTACTGGTCGCCTCCTATCCAATCCGCTCCTGTTTCCCTGGCTTGGATATTTGGACACTCGCCTGCAGTTCCACCGGGCACCAAAAGCGTTTCCTCGAACTTCCAAAAGAAAAGGCGCACTTCCCGGGTTTACGACTGGGGGTCTGAAAGTGGCGGTTATACAACCGTGAGACGAATCTCAATAAGTGTACAACCCCAAACCCCACGTAGGCACTCACGTACCGCCAGATGAAACATACATAACACACAACAATCAACCAAACTAGCAACCACACGCGACCCTACCTGGAATCCAACATACACGCTCCTACACGTTAGTCAATATCGCAGCCAACACATCATACCAAAACGTCACAACCACACGCGTGCCTCGATTATAAGGCAAAAACCTACTTGGGCACGTCCCATACCATGCCTAGCAGATTTTACCCCATAATCGAGCGCCATAGCAATCAATACAAAAAAAACACTCGCATACCAACTCACACCATGCGTCACTTTCTCACACCTCGCACCTCAGGCCAATTCCCGCTCATTCTCACTCTTCCACCACTACCGCGCCCGCGTAAAACGCATCAGGCCAACGGTCTTCTGACCTCGTCAGGCATCGACACCCCGTCGGGCCGGGCATCGTCACCTCGTCAGGGACGGCATCGTCCCGCGTAAACGAACACGCCTCAGGACGGAATCCTACACACACTTTCCTTCTACCGTGCCCGCGTAAAACGCATCAGGCCAACGGTCTTCTGACCACGTCAGGCATCGACACCTCGTCAGGCCGGGCATCGTCACCTCGTCAGGGACGGCATCGTCCCGCGTAAACAATCACGCCTCAGGACGGATCGTTTCCAACCAATCCCACATTTCCAAACCTTCGTTCCACACTCTCCACACGTACCACGCCACCACACAAACACACTGCCAAACATACACACTTCACACACATTCCATAATTTCGCATTCTCGTCACACGAACACGCACCACTTAACCACACGCTCTTGGCACGCGAATTCAATGCACATTCACATCACCATATCACCACACTTCACGGCTACACAAACACGGCACGCCACCACACCACATTCAGCCCAATGCACAAACCAAATCAGCCCACAACGATTTCCAGGCCAACCAACAAGCACAATCACACAACCACGCACAATTTTCCATTCAAAGCACAATCCCATTAATTAATCGCACAAATTAATTCCGATCAAACCCCAACATCACAGCCCTAATCCAAGCTCCCTAAACCTCAAAATTTCATTGCCTAATCAGTCCGAGAGAGATAAAAACCGAGAGTGAACAAAATCGGGTCCAAACTGGGCTGATTACACAGTGACCGAAATCCAAACAAAATAAATAGTAAACGAACTCCAAAAATTCTAAATTTTGGATATGTCATAAAACACATCTTGATCAACATTTCTTATGAAGAACACGAAATCCGGTTCAATCTACAACCATGCCGTTTTGTCCCTTGAAATCAGACCAAAATCAGTTCCTTCAAACAGACCGTTTTGTCCTCAAAATACATTTATTTCAACACACAAATCACCTTGAAAAGCTTTGAAATTTTTATATGTTATAACCACGAGTGTCCCCAACAACTTTTGTGAAGAAAGTATTTTGAAAATAGACCTGGAAAAATTTATAAAAATTCGAACAGACCCGAAGGTCGGGTGAACAGTAAATCGGGCAGTTTTATTTCGGTCCAAAGAGGAAGTTCCGAATGGCATCAAATGACTTCCAAAAATTCCCAAATTAAAATATGTTATAATTCAAGAAGTTATGAACAACTTTCATGAAGAACACTTCCTCAAATTCGGACCACACAAGTCACAGTAAAAATAACAAAAACCAGCGACGCAGCAGCAACTAATCCGGAAATCAGCCAACACACACCACCGACCACACCAGCCACTAAATCAGTCCAAAATAACCACGAAAATCACCTAAACCGAACCCTAAACGAGCCTAGCAATACCCGAGGTCCTAGGTGTCGATTGGGGAAGTCACTTACCTAAGAAAGGCGAGAAGAACAGGCTTAAACGTGCAGATCAGCAGCAGCAACACCAGCAGCAGCAGCAACGGTGGAGAGGAAACAAAAATGAAGAGAATGAGAGAGAGAAAAAGGGAGAGAGTGATCGTGGAAAAAGGGGGGGGGAGTGACCGGCTTGGGGAACAAGAATGGGAGGAGAGAGAGAGAGAGAGAGAGAGAGAGAGTTTGACTAATTTGGACCAAAATTTTCAAAATGCCCAAAATACCCTTGAACACTTGGCCCACATTAATCATTATCCAATAATTCAAGGGCAAAGTGGTAATTCAATAATTCCAATTTCTTTTTCACTTATTTTAATCCTCAATTATTGCCCAAAATTATCCAAAATTCGGAATTCCCAATACAGGGTCCAGGGGCAAAATGGTAATTTTCCGGTCCCGGGGCGAAATTCCAATTTTCGCACATACGTGTTCCATATATGCGTGGCCAACATAATATGGCGTCGGAATCGCGAAATTCACTTTTTAAGCCCTCGAAAATCGACTGCGAAGTTTCGGGAATAAAATAATATTATTTTTCCAATTTTTGTCGAAATTCCAATTTTTGTCAAAAACTGTTCCAAATGCGCGTGGCTACCCCAAAATGACCTTGGCCGCGAAAAATAACCTCAAACGGCCTCCGAATCCAGCCTCGGTGCCCACAGGGGCAAAACCGTAATCTTCCCGGTCCTGAACCGAAATCCATTTTTTTGTAGAAATGGGTGGCCCCAAGGTTGGCCAAGCCAAAAACGTCATCGGCCGCCCAAAATTGTCACTTTCAAAATTCTCGATTCCCGGGCCCGAATTCCAAGAAATGACTAAAATCGAGCAATCGCGACTTTAGCTTATCTCTGGCTAACGGGTGGCTCATTGGAATTACGCGCTCTCGACCCGTGACAGACACTAAGTCAAATCACGTTTAAGTTTGCTCAAACCAAGGCGACTTCGATTGTCATATAATTGCGAGGGTCTGTCACTAGTGCCCTTTGGACACGATCAATCAAATAGATCGGTCTCGGTTAGCTCAAAACATTCCCCCGTCAATCCATATGGTCGAAGATCAAACCCAGGTCAAGTTCTTTAGTCGTGCGAACTCAATCCCGTACTGGCCTTACCCCTAAGGTTAGCATCCCGAGAATGCGCGGGTCTCGGGTGAGATCTCACTATAGTGCATTGATCAATTTCATTTCTTAAATCCCGGGAAAAGGATCGAAAATTCAGACTGTTACATGTTTGATGACCCATAGATGCGGAAAATTGTCCAAAAAGTCCTAAACTTATTGTACTTTTGTCAATTCAATCATGAACATTTAATTATGCCAATTGAGTTCTAAATATTTTTTTCGTTTTACCAATTGAGTTTATCCGGTCAAATTGGGTGGTAATTTCTAACGTGGACGCTAACCGTCCTATGCGATACGAGCGGTGCTAACGTGGATAATTTTCAATAATACCTTTTTTTTTTCTTTTTTCTTTTTTTTCTTTTTTCTTTTTTTATTGTTAAGGGCCGGTAGCCCCGGCCAAGGCCCGATGACCCCCGTCGCCCATTGGGTGAGGGCATACGACCCCTCACAAAAAAGAAAATAAATTTATTAAAATTAGGGTTAATACCACGAAAAACTCCAAACTACTACACTAGTGATAATTTTATCTCGAACTAATATTTTGACCACCAAAAACCTCAAACTGGTACATTTGTGACAAATTTATTCTAAACTATTTTTTTGACCATCAAAAACCCCACGGTACACTTGTAACAATTTTACCCCGAACTAATTTTTTAACCACCAAAAATCAAAAACTGATACACCTGTGACAAATTTACCAAAAATCAATTTTTTTACCACTAAAAACCCAAAACTAGTACATTTATGACAAATTTACCCTCCGTTAGTGTCCATTAAATTAGATTAATATCACGAAAAATCACAAATTGATAAACTTGTGACAAACATAGGGGCAAAATCCTAAACTGGTACACCTATTAACTACCACGTGTCATCAAACTTAACAATTTGACAATAAAATTTAACGGAAATTAATAGAAAGTAAATTTATCACAAGTGTACCGGTTTGGGGGGTTTTGGTAATCAAAAAATTAGTTCGGGTTAAATTTGTCATAGGTATACCGGTTTGGGATTTTTGGTGGTCACAAAAATAGTTCTGGGTAAAATTATCCCAGGTGTACCAGTTTGGGGTTTTTTAGGGGTAAATTTGTCATAAGTGTATCGATCTGGGGTTTTTCATGGTATTAACCCTTACAGTTATTAAAAAGTTTCCACATTAGCACGTAGGATGAATGGTGTCCATATCAGCGATTTTCGGCCAAAATTGACTTGATAAACTCAATTGTAAGATTTATGACTCAATCGACACAATTAAAAGGTTCGTAATTGAATTGACAATATGAGTCAGAAACCCATTTATTAACCCATTCTTAGTAGGCCCATGTTGAATATGGGTCACTTGAAATTTTGAAATCAGGTCAAAATGAGTTTGCAACATTAAAACTTAGGTTTATATGGATTTGTACAAGCCCATATTTAACTCATATTTGACCCATTTAAGTTATTAACTTGTAGGCTAAATAGCTTAAGTGAATCATAACATGTCATTTATAAAAAATTATTTTTAAAATTTAATTATTTTTTTCTTTTTCTTTATTTTCTTTTTTTGTTTCCTTCTTCTTCGACTGGCCATAGCCATGGCCGATGACCAACCATAGGCAAGCTTTGAGCTCACTCGTGGTCGACGAGCTCACTCGTGGTCGACGAGCTCAAGCTCATCTAGATTCCGGAGAGCTAGAGCTGGTCTAGATCGTGAGCTCAAAGCTCGCTCAATTTTGACTAGCTTGAGCTCATTCGGATCGTGACGAGCTTCAAGCTTCAGCTTGGTCAGATGGGTGAGCTTGAGCTCGAAGCTCGTCGATCTAGTAGAGCTCGATTGTGGCCGGTCGTCAGCGATTGGCTGAAGAAGGAAACAGAAAAATAAAAGAAAAGGAATAAATTTTTTATTTTTTAAAAATAAATTAAAAAGGAAATAAAGATATCATATATAAAAGAATTAATTTTTTTAATTTTATAAAATTTGTTCACTAATTTTGTTTTCTAAATTGGATTTTATATTAAAGTTTTTTAGAATATGAGTGAAGTATGGATCTGGTATGGGTTGGCCCAGGTCGGATCGGGTCAGATATGGTCACTAGATTTGCATTACATGAATATAGGTTAAAACGGGTTAAATGGGTTAGACCATTTTCAACTTGATCCAAACCCGACCTGACCCATTCACTCGACACCCCTAACTGCCGCTACCGTTGCTGGCGCTCCACCATCATCAGAAAAGGGCCGGCAATTTCCGATGATGGTGGGGGAATGGTCGGCCAGGGCCTGGCGACCTTGCTGAGCGCACTCAAACTGGGCCAGGGTCGCCGACCCTCAAGGGCCACCACTAGGGATCACCAGGATTGCTGGCCCACCTGCTTCTTCCTTCATCCTTTTTTTTTGTATTTTTAAAAATTTTGCTTATTTTTTAATTTGAAAATA
This sequence comes from Syzygium jambos, assembly GCA_031216235.1. Taxonomy (NCBI): domain Eukaryota; kingdom Viridiplantae; phylum Streptophyta; class Magnoliopsida; order Myrtales; family Myrtaceae; genus Syzygium; species Syzygium jambos. The sequence continues at coordinate 9,678,590 of CM062220.1, forward strand.
ATAATAAAAATATCATGTTAGTATTTTTCATTAGACGAATACAATGGAGTTAATGGAAAGATTTAATTGTATCGATTTGACAGGTTTGGACAAATTTTGATTTTTTCGGAAATTTATCTCAACTTTTTTTTTCTCCTAAAGGCAAAAAGGAAGAAAAGAAGAAAAAACTAGAGGCGGCGAGCGATTCCCACCCAAAAACTCGAACTGAAGCAGGAGCAGCAATCACTCCACTCCACAGAAGCAAACCGCGCGCACAAAACGCACCTCGCTCGATGCTCGTATCGGATATGAATCCCGCCTCTCCCGTCCGTCGCCGATAACCGTCCATCGACATCGGAGCCGCCATGATGACGACGGGTCGGGCCGCAAACGGCTGCTCCTCCTCCGTGCTCCGCTCCTGCTTCTGCCGCCGCCCCCCCGGGACGCCCCGGGCGCCCCCCCACGCCGCGGCGGCGGCGGCGGCGCGACCGAGGGCTCGGTGGTCGGCGGCGGCGGCGGCGCTCCGGTGCGAGCGGAGCTATTGCGTCCACAGCCTCGTCGAGGGCGTCATCGAGGAGATTAGGGAGTCGCGCCGGCGGAGGCTCGCCTGCTCTGCTTCCAAGTAAAAGTCCTGCTCCCTCGTTTTCTTGCTTCCGTAATTGTGGTTTCCGAGCTGGTGTTCTTCAGTAGGACACTCCTTGATGGTGGGTGGATGAAGCTGTGTTAGACGAGTCATGAGAGGGCCGAAAATGATGAGGCCTCTGTGTCAAGTTCGGTCTGATTAGGTTAATTATTGATCATTCTATCGACACACGTCCATTTGCTGATGCCATTGGTCAGCCTGGTATCGATAAGTTGTTGCTTAAGAGTATTTTCTTGTCGGACGAGTTTATCTGAGCTGTCCACCTGATAGGCTATCATTTCTCCAGCTCTTGTACGCGATGGTTGAAATTCCTATTCCTACGTCTCATTTGAGCTGGTATAGATGATGGTGGCGTGTTACTTCGATAATTTTGATTATTTTTCAATATCATATTGTTGATCACAGAATGGCGCTCACCGGCAGCGGAGAACTTTTGCAAGATAAGCTTGTGAACCGAGCACTGGAGAAAGGGTTGCTGCTGGAGTTCAAAAAAGATTCTGAGAAAGTATTGTTGGCAGTCACTCAGAGGCCCGATGGCAAGAAAAATTGGATGGTTTCTGATCAGGTTTTGCTTGATACAACTAAAGCGCATAGGTTGCTAGTTGTTGGCAATAAATCTTCTTTCGTGAACCTATTGTTGTAGCTACTTAACTCATTCCCGGGTTGATGTCAGAATGGTGTCTCATTGTCGATCAAGCCACAGCAGATTACTTTTATCGTTCCTGGCGTTGAGAATTTTGACCAGAAAGAAATTTCAGATTTTTTACAGAGGGCTGAAGATAACTTGGTTAGTTCCTCGTGTTTATTCCAAACATGGGCATGTTTTTGTCTTGGCAAGTAAGTTTTTGTTTGGCTTCAAACAGGACCCAACATTGCTTGAATTTGCTTGGGTTGAGCTTCTGGAGAAAAATAAGTCAGTGACAGCGGAAGAATTGGCGGAGGTACTATATGATGCATTTTGGGATGCTAGCTGTGCCGTTTCATTTAATAACCTCGGCTTATTCTACAGATGATCTTTGGCAGTTCAGAACCCTTGGAGAGCTATTGCGCGCATCTTTTGCTTTCAAAGGATGAAATTTACTTCACTGTCATTGAAGCAAAAGGCTCACGTAGAATTTATGGTCCTCGGCCTGCTGCACAGGTACATGTTGCTTATCCTACACTGAGAATGTCTGCAATAGGATGGAATAACATGTGAAGGAATATTCTGTTCTTAGAAACTATTGTTCTTAAAATATATCATGTTAGATTTGGATGGCAAATTGATGGAATAGTTAGCTTTGTAGTCGGTAATGTACTATATGTCTAAAGAGTGCTGATTCAGTGAAGATGGAGGAAGTTTAGCTTGGAATGTCTTCTATCAGAAGAGTGCAATTTCAGTGAGATGACTTTGAATCTCTCCCAATTTATAGTATTAATGAGGGCATGACATTTTTCTGAAAACGCTTGCGCAAAACTTTTCATTTTTGAGAAACTGTATCCAGTCACCATTTTGATTAAATATACTACTTTTAATTAATGAGTGACTACTCTAATTTTGTATAGTTTGAATGTGTACACCTTGAATTATTCAAGAGTAAAACTTTAAAAGGTTCCTTTTTTGAGTAGCTTCAACTTTAAGTGTTCTCAAGGATTTGAAACATGAGATATTGCATCCTTTTATCTTCGGAACTCTATCTCTTGTTTTCCTTTTTTAACACTGGTTATGGCTACATGATATGCTAGGTGGAAGAACAGATCCGTAGGAAGCTTGCACGAGAAGCTGCTGAGAAGGAAATTGAGGAGTTTGTTCAGTTGTTGACATCTGCTAAGTTGATGCCTTACCCTGCTAAACCTCAGAAATCTTCATGGCTTACAGAAGAGAAAATTCGAAAGAAAATAGAGTCTCTTGAATGTTACGCAATTGATGCATGCAAAAATGATGAGCAGAGGAAATTAGCGGGCGCGGTACATTTCTAGATCCATGTTAACCCTTTACCAGTCTCTCTCTCTCTCTCTCTCTCTCTCTCTCTCTGTTTTTTTTTTTTTTTGGGTGGGGGGAACTAGTGGTGTTGGGCTTTGATTTTTTCTGGGTTTTTTCACATGGAATGATGAGGGAAAAAACAATTATTACTTATTACACTAATAGTTTTTTGGTTGGGTGAAGCAAAACTAGTGATGCAATTTCATGAGCATCAGTTTTCATTTTAGCCATTTATGCCTTAGGATCGCTTCCATTTTATTGGCATGAATGCAATGTCGCATGGTAACTATTCTTCTTTATTGTTCGGGCAGATCCTGAAGGCAATGGGACTGACAAAAACAGCTTCATCTGCAGTGAATCTTCTCATAGATATTGGCTATTTCCCCGTACATGTCAATCTTGATCTGTTAAAACTGAATGTCCCTACCGTGCATTCAGATGAGATAATATCAGCTGCTGAGAGTCTTCTTCTGTCACAGTCAGTTGACCTAGATGAGGTACGTACATTTTTTGCTTCGAAGTTAATGAAATCACTTTTTAGGTCTGAGATTGGTTAAACTAACTTTGTATGCAATCTTTCATCTATGGTTGATAGAACAATTGCTTCCACCTATTTGTGGGTAAGGTTCTAACAACGATGCATTCACAAATAACCACCAAAGTTATGGGCCATTAAGTTTATTTTCTTTATTAAATCCTCAATTTAATTTTTAATCCGTCATTCTTTTTCTTTTTGGAGATTAGACTGACCGGAAAGATCTCACTGACCTGAAGGTGTATGCAATCGATGTTGATGAGGCTGATGAGGTAAGCATCAATTGATTTGTTGTTAGCTTCTTTGAACTATAGTCTCCAATATCTGTTTCTGTGAGATATGAGCATATGAGTAAGTGCAGGAAGGACGGATGTACTTGATTGGAAAATGATGTGTAGGAGGGACCCTGGAAGGAACTAATGACCTGTTTGATATGTGAAATGTTTCCAGATAAGAGCAAAAGTTTATATTCTAATTTAGGGCTGGTAATATTGGACAGGACCATTTACACAGATGAATTACAGAAAGAGAACTCAAATATGACGCAACATGATACGCACAGCCCTATATTTTGGCACGAATCATACGAATTAACACGTTTCCATCATAAATTAACTATTTGACATGTAGAATCAACATTATGATGTTTTATGCTAACAAAAATCGACACTAATTATGAACGCCATTATGACATGCTTACACGAATTGTTAGCCCTATTGAAATTTTCGTGGGTGATTGGGAGCTTTGAACAACAATAAGGGTAACTAGCATATTTATCCTCATTACCTTCTTCCCATCACGTGTAAACAAAAGGCAAGCAAATTAAAGCATTGCGAATGGATGTGCTGTTTTAGAAAAAGAATGAGAGTTTTTCTCACATGCTGTGACCTCAAATGGCTAATTGGCAATTATTTGCAGCTTGATGATGCCTTGAGTGCAACAAGATTGCTGGATGGCCGAATCAAAGTCTGGATACATGTTGCGGACCCAGCCAGATTTGTTCGACCCGGAAGCTTAGTTGATAGGTAGTTTTGGTAACTCAGTAGTTGATATGGCTAGAAATACTATTTAGAGGTTCATCCTCTGTGTGTCTGTGATATTTAGGGAAGCGATGAAGCGGGGAACTTCTATTTTCTTGCCTACGGCCACCTATCCAATGTTCCCTGAGAAACTTGCTATGGCGGGAATGAGTTTGAAACAAGGAGAGCTCTGCAATGCCGTTACTGTTTCTGTTGTCCTGCACTCTGATGGAAGGTAATCTCTAGGGTTTTTTGGCCCATTTATCCGTGAGCATCTAAATTCATTGTGTCCAAGTGCTCTCTCTATTTGTTAGAATCTCATATTCTCTGTGACATGGAAACATTTTATGCCAGGCAGAAATTTAACTCCAGGCCTGGAGCTTGTTAATTTTATGGGTGATTGTCTTACTATTGCAAGAAAAGAGGAGTATGTACTTTGTTCCTCAGGATTATGTGCGGTTAAAAGCAAGAACACCATGATATGGAATCATTTAAGTGGGTAAAAGAGGTAACCCTCGGAGTTTTGACCCTTAATTTTTCCTGGGACCCCTCCCATCACTGCCATATACAAGGATTATTCAAATGCTTACACTGCTGGGATCTTATCTCACTATCTGAACTACGAATATATATATATATATATATATATATATATATATATATATTTATATATATGTTAGTTTACTTTCTTCAAATTTATCATCTTCATGGTAATAGGGTGTTCCATACCTTGTTTGTGGTCAACTTGTGGATTTTGAATTTCCAAGAGATGATAACACAGTTCAAATTGTGGTGCTATAGTATTGCAGAATTCGCAGTTGATAATTCTATCATCAAACCAACGTATATGCTGACCTATGAGAGTGCGTCTGAGCTGATTCATCTGAGCTTAGAAGAGGAGATTGAATTGAAAATTCTATCAGAGGCAGCCACTCTTCGACTGCAATGGCGTCGACAACAGGTTGGCCTTATATATCTGATAATATTGACTGCTTCATTTCAAGGATGATGAATGTAAAATTTCTGGAGGATCTTATGTATCCTTGAGAGTGCTTCAACCTAATTTGGTTGAATCTTAGGTTTTTGGTTGGATTAGTGTAATTAGTTGTAATATATATGAGGTTTTATTCCACTATTAGAATGCATAAAATTGATCAATGAATCAAATAATGAATTTCTTCAAGCAAGTACGTTCTGTTTTGAAAATGACCAAGCCAGAAAAACAAGAAACCCTTTGTGTCTAGTGAGTTAATGTGTCAAAACAGTCTTTCCTGGTTTTGTGGTATGAAAAACCAAACATTGCTCAAGAACAGTTTGCTTGTAGCATTCATCTATCTTTCCTGAATTGATACCATTTCTCATCAATCAGGCCTGGGTTTGAAAGATAGATGTAAGAATAGATTTGTATGTAGACTTGAGAGTGACTATATATACGTAAATCTGCAGTAACCTTTCCTTCACTTGACTTGATTTATCACGTTCTTCAAAATTTAATTTGTTGAAACTTTTAGGGTGCAATAGACACAGCAACTCTGGAAACACGCATAAAGGTGCCTGATCCCGAGGAGCCAGAACCGGAAATTAAACTCTATGTGGAAGACCAAGCTGACCCTGCAATGAGACTTGTCTCTGAAATGATGATACTCTGTGGCGAAGTTATAGCCTCCTATGGTTCTCAAAACAACATTCCCTTGCCTTACAGAGGGCAGCCACAATCGAATATCGATGTATCTGCATTCTTGCACCTTCCAGAAGGACCAGTTAGGAGTTCTGCTTTGGTTAAGATTATGCGTGCCGCAGAATTTGACTTCAGGAAGCCTATACGCCATGGCGTTCTTGGAATTCCTGGTTATGTTCAATTTACATCTCCTATCCGTCGATATATGGACCTTCTTGCTCATTATCAGGCGAGTTCTTTCATTTTCGTTAATTTCTAATCAGCCTCTCAGAAGTTGGCAAAACTTGAAACACTGAATTCTGAACCCTGCCATTAAGAATTGAAAAGTCAAGAAGACAAAATGGCCACAAAAGGAGAAATTTTATATAGAAGCACTATACTCTGCCTTAGCCATCATTCCTGCTTATTATTACAATGGAGAAAGGACTCAAGAAGCACGTAAGCATTTCAGTATATGATTAATTATATGGTCAAGCTTCTGGGAGTTGAAAGGGTCATCGGAAGGGAAGTGTAGCACTTATTCAGTAGGTAGTGTTGTCTATTTCACTGTAATTGCTTTTTGTGGAATATTAAGAAAACATGCTATCCTTTGTGATATAAGTAAGAATGGATTTAACAAGCTGTGTTCCCATGCAATGCATTGTTCGCAAAGATATTTTTCATGGTATGGCAATTTACAGTCCTCAAGCTCTTTTTTGTGAATGCATTATCGCCCCGCATGGTGCCTAATAGTGAATTTCTCTTTATTTATCCAAAAAAGAGGAAATAATTATCTTGTAAATGGACTCTGAAGCATAATTTCACCAGGATTAAGGAGATTGCTTGAAAGCACTACTTTCTTGATTTTTCTCTCTAGTGTGATTTTATTGTCATTGTTTTAGCCACAGAAGAATTGTAGAGGATTTTAACCTGTGTTATTTATCCTGGTTGAGGGGCTATCCGGTTTCTGAAATTAGATTTGTCCACTTGTGCAGTTGAAGGCATTTCTTCGAGGTGAATCTCTCCCTTTTTCAGCTGGACAGCTTGAAGGGATTGCATCAAGTGTAAATATGAATGCTAGGCTTGCTAAGAAGATCTGCAACACGAGTCTCCGTTATTGGATACTGGAATTTTTGAGAAGGCAACCAAAGGAAAAGAGATATCATGCACTGATTCTAAGATTTATTAAAGACAGAATTGCAGCATTATTGTTGGTTGAGGTGAGCATCCTTTGCAACTTCAGCGTCTTGTAATTATATAGTTCATCATCTCCTCTATGTTACATATATCTATGCCTGTGTGAGACAAATGAGCATATTTAACATTAGTAAGATCTACCGAGCGCTTGTTATTTGCCTTTAAATTGCTTAATTAAAACGGTTTGTCACTTGGAATTATTATGTTAGATCCTTGACATTGATTTACGAGATGCTGGAGAGTATGGTTTATTCAGTTGAGCTGAGAAATTTATGAGGATGGCATGATGGGTGATTTATCTCTTTTCAGTTTCCATCTAGCCATTGAGATGATTGTCTTTCTCAAACAAGGAAAATATTATTTTCATTTTTTTGAAAAAGAAAATAGGGTAAGGACCTTTTCATTTTAGAGTTTCGGTTTAATGCGCTGTAGGAATGATCAGATTTGAAGAGTGTCCCATTCTTCTACAAGTAGATGCAAGTTTAAATTTTATTGTCAATCAGTCTAACCCTCTTAACAGAGTGAGTTTTAACTTCTTTATTCTTATGACTCCAAGTCCTGGGTCGGTTCAGATGGCTAACTAGAATCTTTAACCTTAAACCTGCCCTTCAGTGTTAGGATTTAGGAACTGAGCATGTGTTTTTGAAGATCTGCCTTCTATATGAATGTCAACTTATCTAGACTGGTAAGGGTCAGTTTGTGGATGAGCCTGTCTGATTGCCAAACCCTATATATGGAAGGAAATTTTAGAAAGATAATCACAAAAGGAAGGGGTGGGGGAAGGTTACTGCTTTGTAGTGCATTATTATTCATTTCTGAGCGAAACCGTGTCTACGACAGCAGTGTGGCATGGGAGGATCCAAGGATTTTCTCATAGAAGGTGGCGAAGTGGCTGAAGCTGAACCACTCAGACTATGGGACAGCAACTGTGTCTATATCATTTACGTTTGGCTGGATACTTATTTTAATATGACAAAACCATCTTGTCTAGTTTGTTGGGGAACTCATTATGACGTCACATGGTAGAATTGCGGCACCCCAACCTAAAACTAAATGGAATTGGTCTTAATATTTCTAAGTAAGGTTATTTTCCTTTTAGAAAGTATTGTTAGCTGATACAAGAGATCCATGGCAATCTCCTATAAGTACTTTGATTTTCGCGGAGTTGTATCTGCAATCCTTTTGGAACGGTGTAATTTCGATTTGCTATCTGGCCGTCATTACATTCCTATCGTGTAAGAATAAGAATGCCTCTGTTGAGTAATATCTGTGACTATGTTTCAGGTCGGACTTCAAGCTTCGGCATGGGTGTCTGTGGGGAAGGACATTGGGGATGAAATAGTAGTTCGGGTGGAAGAATCTCATCCGTGGGATGATTTTCTTTCTCTCACGGAGGTCATTTGAGGCATACAGAGATATATTCGACGGCTTATCAACACCTTTTCGTCACGTTGGGAGTCCATGATTGATTATCAGAAAGCAAGTTTCTGTTCTCATTGTTATCAACATGAATTCAGAGAGTGATTCTTTTCTGAGTTGGTGCTATCACCCAGTGACAGAAAATTGGGAACCCAAAGCCAGCAGACCTCAGATGACTCACTTTACACATATAATGAGCTTTTGTGGGCGAAACATCTTTTCAACGAGTTTCTTCACATTGCTGTGCTTTCTGGATGGGCGCTTTGGAGTAATCAGCAGAAGTGGGCTGACCGTGAGAGTTAGATTGTCTTTGCGGTTGGTAATTCATCTTGCTCCATTAGGACAATAAAAGAAAATTCACCTTGCACTGTCTCGGACGCTTACTCACTTCCAACAGGTGATGGCATTCTTCATTCATTCATTCATTCTAGTGCATCTGGCAGTAGATTTGCTACCGAACTTCTGCGTTGGGAAGAGGTGGTAGGGCGTGGGGAAAGTCGAGCGTAAATTTTGGCTAGCAAGATTTGGAAAATCCATTTCTTTTGTTGTATCGATTCTGTAATATACAACGGTTGATGTAAGCCAAAAGGAAGACGAGTCGAGAAAGCAAAGCAGAGCTATTTTCCTTGTGCTTCCAAGGGCTTTTACATGATCGTACCATTGAGTCTGCTTGAGTTTTAGTCTTCTGGAATGAAGTTCTGTCCTAAACTCCTGCTGTCCCCAATGACATGAACGATCACGACTTATATGCTTGTGAACTGGCCTTTTTGAATCTCTTTTGTGACTTATAGGGTCTTTTAAGAACGTTTCAAACAGAAAGAACACATACCGAAATGAGTTTTCTACTTGTTCTGGTGTTCGTCCCCATGAATTGTGCTCATGGGGTCGGGTTCTCCTCGTCCATGACAACGGCTCGCTCCAAAGGCAATTCTTTCTGAGTAAAGAGAGACAATTTCAATGGTTTTGTCGCTGAGTTGTCCACGGAAGTGCTCAACAACCTCGCCGGCCAAACTAGTCGAGAGCGCTAGAAGGAATAGGTTGTCGCTGCCGCCGTCGATGAGGATATACGATGCCTTCTAATTCCAATAAATAAACTAATAATACGTGAAGGCCCTTTTTGATACGACATAAAAAAGAATCGAATTAATCGATACGCAATTCCCTCTATGAACAAAATATGATCAAATTTAAATATTGAGCATCTACATGTTAACTAAAGGTAAGTTAGATCTCTGGTGGAGCAACATAGGAAAGACCAGCTGCTAAATAAATAGCGAATGTTTGAACGGTCAAAGCACACTCGTTAACTATATGTCTTCCATTCCCTACTAAATGTCAATCTAATCTTTGAAATAACAAAGGTGAAATCAATAATGTTTTTTTTTTTCCGTAGCACGAGGCATCCGACCATTTCACTCCGTTTCTCGAGGTGAAATCAAGGAAAATTTATAAATAAGATTTTCAAGTGGGAACGTTCTCTTAAAAGTGATTCGGAGCGGATCTTATCTCTGATGAGGTCCCAATTTCACTGATCCATCAAATTTTCATCGACGGACGGACACATGCATCGCATGTGCCACTTTCGGGAGATGCATGTCAGATGCCTGCCAACGAGAAGCACGTCATGCTACGGTTGATGATGCAAAGTGGAGGAAAAGACAACAATTTCGGGAACAATGTACATGGTACATCAATAACTAGGCTTCGATATGTCTATTCAGCTTTCTCTGGCCTTAGCTACTTCCATGGGGTAAATTTGATTCCTTCACCGCATCGGAGTTTGCTCGAGTGGGAAACGCGTTCGTCTTCCTCGCTCTATGCGTGGATTCATATCATCACGCTCGCGTATTCTCTTAGGCCATCTCGACACTTTAGAGCTGGCGACTAACGTTGTGAGCTCCATAATATATAAATAAAACTCCGGCTTTCATTTTGTTAAAAAGTTGTTGCAAAATTTCTATTCACAAAACGAAATATGAGTGATTAAGTCAAACCATATTTTAACTCGGTTTCCGCGTGAATGTAATATCAGTCAAGCACAGGAGATTATACATATTATCCATTGTTGACAACCTATGGAGCTATGCCTTCTAATTCCAATGAATAAATTAATATGCGAGACTCCAATTTTTTTTAGGAGGACATGCAATTTGAAGTGATTGTGAAGAAAATTTTTGTGCTTCAAGGGGTACGGTGAAAGTGCAGATTCTGTACTGGCATTTGCTTAGAAAAAGAATCAAATCAATCCTTGTTCCATCACTCTATAAACAAATATACAAACGGCTTCCTATGGTAAGTTAGATCTGAGCGTGGAAAACATACGCAAGTCCAGCAACTAAATAAAGAGTAATTATTTGACCAAAACAAAATAAAAAACTAAATGGTGATTAAAGATCGGTCAAAGCACACTTACCAATATATTTCTGTCGGTCCGGAAAAATAAATAATAAAAAATTCGTGTCGGCTTGTAGCATGCTGGTTCAGCATAGGCTTATCCATTAATCTATATGATGGGTTCAATGTCAATTTCAAAAGATGAAATCAATGTTTCTTTGTCAAGACACGAGGCGTCCGACCTTTCTGCACCGTTCTTAAGGTGAGAAATCAAAGGAAAATTTTCAAACAAGTTTCTAAAATTGGGTCATCTTCTCAGTATACGACTGAAGTGGAAATTGTCTCAAATAAAGTGCTTGAGGGGTCAACTTGGGCTTTAATAAGGTTGATTTTTGAACTTTGATTTAGGACGTTGTACTATTGTAAAAAGATAAGTCATTGGACAATCGAGAGACGTTCGGAAATTACAAGATTTGAGCGCAAGAAAGATATAAAAGACGAATGATTGGAAGATCGAGAGGCTTTTGGAAATTACAAGATTGGAACGCAGGAAAGATACAAAACGAAGTCGCAATTCATAAACGAGCGCAATTTGAACTTTTAATTATGTGCGGATCTCACGTAAGACCCTTATAGTCAATGGTAGACATGAATCTGGTTTATGCAAACCTAAGAAGCACGTCTCACCTCTTAAATTTGGCCCTTCTGCTCACGAAGGTTGT
>CM062220.1:9690258-9806879 GCA_031216235.1 Syzygium jambos
GCTCACGAAGGTTGTGCACAGCAAGTGCAATTGACAATTGGCAATAACAATTCTCCTTTTCATGTAACGTTAGATACATTAAATCTAATTTATCAAACGAATATAACTCTCTCTCTTTCTTTCTGCGCATTGCATCACTCCTGGATGACCTTCGTTCCAGGTTGCCCATGGCATCGCAACCTCTGAATGAGGTCGGGAACGCCATGGACAACCTTGGTCATCGAGGTTTGCAATTTTCCATGGTAACCCTGGCCAAGGCTGATGGGAGATCGTAGGGGGAGGCCGGAAGGGCGAGTGCACTAGCAGGGCTGACCGTGGATTCGCATCGAGATTTTGGCCAAGTCGATGTGGGTGAGTGGAGGCTAGATTTTGGCAGAGCCGATGGAGCACCATTGTAACTTTGACTCTTGAGCAACTTATGTTGGTCAGTAAATATATTTTCAGGGGAAAAGCATATTACATGACAAGTTGATGTTGTACCTTGCAAAATGGAACTTTTTCCTCTTCTTTTTTTGGAGTTGTTTCAGCGACTCAATTAAGTGATTCGTGCACATATATGCCTAGTTCCGTAGAATCGAGATGGCGAGACCGTCTAGATCTCCCCTTTTGATGTAGTGGTTCGACAATCTGTATGCACTTCACCTCTATCTCTTAAACCCATGAGCTAATTTTACCGATTCGCTACCTTATTCGTAATTTCTCCCTTATGAAAAGCATACTAGAAAGTGACTCGAGTCAGGCTGAGTTTTAGGGCTTCACGAATACTTGGATTATGATCCGTGACCAACATAAATCACGCGATGGATTTGCAATGTTTGGGCCTACGAGTTGGATAACTTCAATAGCACCAAACTACCACCTTAACTCTCATCGTTCTACGGTTGATGATAGAGGTGGAAAAGGCAACAATTTCATTAATCATAGGCATAGTACACCTATAATTAGCCTTCAAATGCCATTGACTCACCGTTCATGTCCAAATTAAAACATTCACTCGTTCTAAGAACCCTTGATTTCATCACGAGATGGTGGAGTTAGTTCGCGTTTGCAAGTCGTCAATTTCAGCTCTCTCTGACCAAAGCTACTTCCATGATGGAACCAGCTAATTCTTTATTAATCAGGAATGCTAATTCACCTCTATCCAACTTTTCCAGACGTGCCGCGCGTGTCGCCGCGATCGGTATCTGTGTCACGGCGCGGCGCTCGAATTCAGGCTAGGGCGCATCGATCAGGAGAGAAACGAGCAGAAGGAGACGATGTGCATTGCAAATTTACAATCTCAAGAGAGGGAAACCCTAGGAAGCGTGTGTACGCAGTGGCGATTGGAGAAGAGACGAGGCAAACGATAAGGGAAGGCACATGGGGGAGTGGGAGCTGCCAAATTCTTGGCTCGGTGATCACACGGGCACCGTGGATTTAATTTTCTTTCTTCGTTTTTTTTGGATGGATAAGGCCGTCTAGATAGGGTAGGAAAAAAAATTAATAATTCACGTGATTAAAAGGGAAAAAGACACAAAAAAAAAAGCACAGCGCTAAATTATGCCCATTGCGACACATATGCCATGGATTTTCCCTTTTCGCGATATGAAAAACTCCAAACTATGTTCACCGTAACACATTTACCTCAAACTTAAACCACAAACTTATGCGACACGTTTACCCTTCATCGTGATCTCTTCAGATAATTTTTCGATCAAAACAGCGTCTTTTTTATTTCACTTACGTCACGTGAGCGTGCACACCGGCAATGCCTGCTTTCCGGCATCGGCATAAGCAGATTTTTAACGGTCCTCCTCCATGTTTCGCGATGGTACAAGTTTTAGATTTATGCGTCGCGGAAAATTTTTTTTTTTAAATAAACGTATGGCAATGGGCATGACTCGACACTTTGGGTAACTTTTGCCCTGAATGAAAAGTCGTGCTACTGACGAGAGAGGTTGAGGATGGGGGAGCGAGGCCGTGAACGGGCAGCACATGGGCTTCCGTAGCGCGGTGCATGCATGAGGCACGAGGTGGCGCCGCCGCGCAAATCGACGGTGCAACTCGAGAACGATCAGCCTTTCGGCGAATGCGTTTGTTTGCTTTTTCTTTTTTTTTTTTCGCCAATGATCAATTTTATTAAAAAAAATTACTCATTATTTATTAATACGGATGTTAATAGTAATACCACAAAGAATCCCCGACTGATACACCTGTAATAAATTTGCCTCGAACTAATTTATTGACCACCAAAAAACTCTAAACCGGTACATCTGTGACAAATTTATCCTCCGTCGGTTTTCATTTCAATTTTACCGTCAAATTACTGAGTTGGATGACACGTGGTGTAACGGGTGCACCAATTTCGAGTTTACCCCTCCGTTTCTCACATATTTACCAATTTATGGACGGAAGGTAAATTTGTCGCAGATGTATCAGTTTGAGATTTTTTATGGTTAAAAAATTAGTTCAGAGTAAATTTGTAACATGTTTTACCGGTTTGAATATTTGTGGTATTAACCCTTAATACAATACGAGTGGTCTAACTAGTCAATTTAGTTGATAATTCATGGAGAACAAAGTGAATTGCGCGGCCATGCCGAGTTCGACTTTCGTTCTTTTTAAGTAACATTTGATAATCGTAAAAAATATAAATTAAACGTGGACAAATTAAATAAAAAAAACTATTTATACTTTGTTCAATAAATATTAGAGATAGTCTTTGAATGATTATATGTTAAGTTTACCTACGGTGTAACCAAAAAAAAAGCATACACATATATGTCCTGAACTTAGGGTGCGTTTATTTCGCGAAAAATAAATAAATAAAATCGCTTGCATAATAAATTAATAAAAAAATATCTTCATTATTCACGAAAATGTTCATACATAGATTATTATTGATAATGAAAACATTGCCATAAATATTAGGGGGTGTACAAAATGGACCACTCAAATTGAGAATCGCTCGGACTGGACCAAATCGATCGATGTGGTATGGTTCCCGATTCCAAGGGGGGAACCGGACCGACTACATATACTTTTTAAATTTTTTTCCCATCAAAAAAATTGATAAAATGTGAACTAAACCGCAAGTAAACTTCATTTACATAAATTCACCGGCAAAAATTAGTAAAATGCAAACTGAACCCTAAGTGATCGGTTCCATTGGTCCGGTGTTCCCGATCCTAGGCCTCCGGTTTTGAGAACCGGAGCGAGAACCGATCGACCTTAATAAATGCGGGCGATTTGTTCCGTTCATTTTTTTTTTTTTTGCGAAACAAACTTGATTATTTCATGGACCCCATCTTGTGAGGTGCTAGTCTCTAGGCAAGGGTTAAATCTCAAATGCGTCGTTCGGCTTTCCGGCCTCTTTCTTTTACCCCATATTTCCAGGCCAAATCCCAGCAAAAATCTGTGAAAATATATAGTGAATTTCCCGCTTGAAAGATAAATTGACCCGTCGCTAAATATCGCGTCCCCGGAAGTTGTCGTGGCATCGAAAATTGCTGATGGGATGGCCGAACGGCGGTACAAAATCGGGGTGGTGGCGCCCTGTGGATATTTTGTGGTTTAGATCGACATTCAATGAATCTCGATCGTTTAACGGATCCGGATCCGGACGTTTATGATTTTCTTGTTTTTCCGGCGAAATCTACGGAGGCACGGTGCGCGCGAAAAAAGCAGTAGGCACACGCATAAAGTACGCAAATCAAAAGGCCATAGGGCAGGAAAGGCGAATTGATGCCATTTCTCGCAAACTAATACCGTCCTTAGCCGTCCATATCGAGGGCTCGGTCCGTTTCGGCGAGGAGAAGAGAGCGAGAAGAAGAGAGATGCGCGATCCTAGAAATCGAGACATTCGAGGTTCTTTGAATTGAGTTGGCTTTTGCCCCCCGAATCGACGGTCGGGATCCCGAACCGACGATCTTGAGCAATCCGGTCGGCACGGATGGAAACCCTAGGGACGATCATCCCGGTCTTCCAAGTGAAAACTTAAGGGCATGATGGTTGTGAAAGTTGTGAGTGACGATGTCTAGCTTGATTTAGGAAAGGACCAAAGCAAGTGGAAGTTCGCGCATCGATGCTTTTCGAAAGCAGGATGTGGCACCCTTTTTTACAGATTAAAGTCAGGATGCTTCCTCGCACTTTTGCAGGTGCAAATGAAAAGCATCCTTCGTGAAATGTTTCCATTCTCATCGGGCGATCTGCTCCGCGCCCGCCGAATCATCTCTCCGTGTTTCCCGTCATCGAGCGGTTCGCCGGACCCCCCGCCTTAACTTCGCTGCTCGGCGCGCGGATCCCCGTTCCCATTTCGCGGCCCCTTGCAAATTCAATCGGCCGAGCGGATCGAGCCGCCGCACGCCGGATCACGACCCGGGGAGGCCGGTCACGGGCGCACCTCCACCCCGTGGAACGTGGCCCCCACCGACTGGCGGTTCGGCCAGACATTCTCGGGCAAGAACTTCCGGGCCTGAGCTCACCCCGGGGAAAGCTTTTCGAGTCGGAATATATATCTCCCCCTCCCGCCTTCCCCTTTTTTTCCCAAATTTTCCCGGGAAAATCGTGGAAGTGGGAAAATTTATAGATAGGACTAAAACTTTAGTAATTTGTGTAAGGGTTTTGAATTTGGGGGGGTAATTCATATAGGAATATTCTCTATTTGAAGAATTTATATGATATATATGTGTATATATATGTGTTTTTTTTTTTGACGCCGTGATTTGTCTATGTTTGCCACTTCTTTTATCCATAGAAGATTTGTGCAATTCGATGATGTTCTTTGGCAAATGTGGAAGATCCCCTACCCCGTTAACCACCCTGCCTTGGTCTCGGGCATGCGCGTCGCGACCGTTCTTCTCACGCCCTTTAATTACGATCTTCGGAAGATGTCGAGATCGTTTAGCCGATTCGGATAGCTCCGTCTCTTGAACGGCGGCGGGGGGCTTCCGCGTTTCGGCAAAAATCCCCCGTTCGAGTCGAGCGCGGAGGTTGGGCGCATCGTCGCGCCGCGCAAAACGAATTTTAATGGGGGTAACTTTTTGTGTTAGCATTCTTATTTTCTTTTGGGCGAATTTCCAAAAGAACCCCAAACTTTAGGTCAAGTCCCAAATCTGCCCCGAACCTTTTTTTGTCTCGAAAAAAATCCCAGACTTTAGATCCAGTCCCAAATCTGTCCCGAAGCTTTTTTTTTTGTCTAAAACAAACCCCAAACTTTAAGTTCGGTCTCAAATCTGCCCTGAATTTTATTTTGCGTAAAAAAAATCAGCAAATTTCAATTTATTTTTAAAAATATATCCCCGTGATCCAATCTCAACTTGACGCGGCACTTCCACGTCAATAACAAATTCACATCAGCAAAGTAATGGGGGGCAATATGTATGGATCGACGTCGCATTTCCACTTCGATAACAAATCCAACCCAATAAAAATTGCTGAAATCCTCCAAAATAAAACCATTCTATGATATAAAAGTTATGAACGATAACAAATCCACCCAAAATTTTTTTTAATTTAAATAAAAAACCTAATTTTTTGGTTCAATCCAAATTTCCTCGGAACTTTTCTTTGTCTAAAAAAAAGCGCAATTACTTTATTGGTGTGGATTTATTATCAACGTGGAGGTACCACGTCAAGTTGGGACGGGATCGCGGGGTATATTTTTGAAAATAAATTGAATTTTGGTGATTTTTTTTTATATAAAATAAGATTCGGAATAGATTTGGGACGTGACTCAAAGTTTTGGACTTTTTTCAAGACAAAAAAAAAGGGTTCGGGACGGATTTGGCCTTGACATAAAGTTGGGATATTTTTAGGAAATCAGTCCTTTTCTTCTTGATGAGTTCTATGATTCCTTCCTTGGCTTACTTTTAGCAGGCCGGGTGCTGAGTCGAGCATCCGGGGGGAAATTACCAAAAGGCACCCCCGCACCAAAAGGGAGGAAACCACGTCTTCTTTTTGTTTCCAAGGAAAAAGAGCTGGGGGGTGTATCTACTTTTTCTTCTTATCTTATCATCGAATTAGACTTTAGGCGTGCATGAAAAGTCTTTGCTTCAAGTGGTGAAAATGTAAAAGGGAAAATGTTGAATAAACTAAGGAAAATAGGGTTAATAGCACGAAAAAACTCCAGCCTGTTACATATGTGACAAATTTACGGTTTCCATTAAATTTTACTATTAGATTGCTAAGTTGGACGACGCGTGACAGTTGACAGGTGTATCAATTTGGGACCGGTTTATAGTTTTTCGTGATATTAATCCAATTTAGCGGAAATTAACGGAGGGAAAATTTATCGCGAATGTGCCGGCTTGGGGTTTTTGTTAGTCAAAAAATCAATTTTGGGTAAATTGATCACAGGCATACCCGGTTTGGGATTTTCGATTCTCGAAAAATTAATTTGGAGCAAAATTATTACGAATATACCAATTTGGGGTTTTTCATGGTATTAGCTGAAAAAAATATCTAGCTATATTTGTTAGTACATGAGGCGCGATTGAAATGTCGATATTGATGTCGACTTTGGTGTCCAACTTACATACTTATGGAGACCAAATATTCCAGGGATATCATGTTGCCACCCAAACTTTCCTTTCCAATTGGGGGCAGTGCAGGAATGGGACATTGAGGTCCATGAAGAAAGTTAGAGATAGAAAGAGAGGGAATTTTGGATATTATTCGAGAGAACGGTCTCTTTCCGTTTGAGCTCGCGAATTCTCGACCCTTCCATTTCCATCTGCAAAAGCATTTCCGATAGCGCCGATGCCGGAATCTATGCACGGCCTTCTTTTCCATGTCTATAAATCGCGGCGAAAAGAAGACAGATTTGAGTTTGATGGCTCTTTTGCTTCTGAAGAGGTCTATGAGATGAAAAGAACCTTCAGATTGTAGGGGCGAGTTAAGAAAAGGCGTTGTCAAAAAAGCAAAACCTTCACATGGAAGATTTTGACTTTTGCCGAGTCCATTCCCACGTCCTCCGATTTTGACTTTTGCAATAAGCAACGAAATTGTGTAAAAAAGTCTTGGATCTATAGTACGACGGCCAATTCGATCATATACCTTTCAATTACATCAATTTAGTCCTAAACATTTTGACGATTTGTAAATTTAGTTCTGAACCTTTTTGAAGATTTGTCGACCTGGTTCTAAACCTTTTGACGATTTACAAATATAGTACTTCCGGCCAAATACCTAAATAATAGGTTTAGGACTGAATTGACAAATCTTCGAAAGGTTTAAAACCGAATCGACACAATTGAAAGGTTTGAGACTAACTTGGCAAATCGTCAAAAGGTTAAGGACTAATCGGCGTAATTAAAAAGTTTAAGACTGAATTTTTCGCCGTACAATTGACGCAGGACTTTTTGGTCCCAAATAAATCCTCTTTGCACGTGAATAGAAATGAAAGTTTGTAATCGAGAGGATACATGGCCCAAAGACCATGACCGGTGTGACGGACATGAAAGGTCAAGGGATAAAAGTACCGGTAGCTCCCGAACTTTTTCCAAATGGAATAGGGGCCGGGGAGCTGCGGCGGCCGCCATAGCGGCGGCCGCTCGAGCAGGGCAAGGTTTCTGGTGTCCCTTCCCGGGCTCGAGCCAAGGCTGCGCAACCACGGCTTCTTTAGTCCGGGTGTTTTTTTTTTTTTTTGTAATGTTCTTTAATCTTCCTTTTTGATATCCACGTCGGCACGTCGCCCTAATTGATCCAGTCGGCGCTAACATGGAATCAACGTGACATCGCGAGTCGGCATTTCCGGTTCGAGGAAAAAAGAATTTCGAGGATCCGATCAAACAAATTAAAAAGTTCCAAAACTACCGGAACCTTGGTAAAGTTATCCACCTTCTCATCCTCGCAGACTTGCAAGCGAGAGATGGCCAAAACCATGACTTTTGATGCAGGTCGTCCGCCTCTCAGACAGCGCATCACCACGCGGAGACTCCGAGATTCAACTGGCAAAAACCGGACTACACCGACAGCACCGGCGTGGCGGCGAGCAGAAAATTCTCGAGCGAATCATAGCGACATCCTCGGACGATTTTCTACTGGAAAGGGAGGCGGAAGGAAGCGTGAGCTCAATTGTGTTAACAGACCGACTGAACAAATCGACCATGGCAAAACTACAACAATGTTCCTTCACCACCGCGCGTTCGGAAACTCTTGGTTACATAGACAAATCGGAAGGCAGCACCTAGTACACTAAGCCTAGACAACTACTGTACAATGCTCAAGCGGCATAAGGCGCACACAAACTACATGCCCTGAACTCAGAAAGAGAAAAGAATAACATCAAGAACACGCTGGCAGTGGTGCTCCATCTCTAAGCATAAAGCGGGGAAGCAGAAGGCCGCGGGTATGCAGCAGCGGACACTTCCTCCGCGCGGCTTCTACAGGCTCTCGGGGCAGCATTTGAACTTCTGCGACCGGCTGACCGCCGATCCTTGTGAGTACCCCTCGTGCCCTTCGACTCCTGAAGCTGCTCTAGGGACGTCACGATTTCGTCCATGGTGGGCCTTATCCGGGGTTCTGTGGCTATGCACTGAAGTGCGAGGAACGCTGCCTTTTGGGCTTGATCCATAGAGTACTGACCTTCGAGACGGGAATCGATGACGCGGAACATTCTTCGCTTGTTTGTGAGGTATGGCTTTGCCCACTCCACAAGGTTGTGTTGCCCGGCTGGTCGGTTCTTGTCTATTGCTCGTTGGCCAGATAGCATTTCCAGAAGAACAACACCAAAGCCATAGACATCGCTTTTGGGAGTCAAATGGCCTTCAATTGAAAAGTGAGATTAAAATCAGAAACCAGCCACATCTCTTCTAGCTTTTGCTTAAGAATCTTGAAAGACAAAGCAAAAAGTAGTAGAGAAGTCGACCAAAGGTATTATGAGGATTTGAGCCAACTTTTGACAGTCCCATGGCAGGTTAAAACTGATCAAAGAATACGTCAATTGACAGGAAGACTTCCTTCAACATGAAAATGAAATATCTAACCGCTCCAAAGAACAGGAGCGAATCTGATTATAAGGATCTATAGCCACTTCCATGAGGGATTATGATCATGCTAAGCAGTACCTGTGGCAAGATACTCTGGAGCAGCATAACCATAAGTTCCCATGACCCGAGTAGATACATGACTCTTGTCACCAGTCGGCCCGTCCCTGGCCAACCCGAAATCAGAAAGTTTTGCATTGTAGTTCTGAAAAGAAAAGCCAAATGGCATTAATAACCGTGAGATAGTGATGAACCAAAACTATGCACTTCAACCAAGATACAGAGACAAAGGTATTAAATTGCAAATGACAGCATCATCACATACCGAATCAAGCAATATATTTGACGTCTTGAAGTCACGATAAATAACTTTTGGCTCGGCATTGTGAAGAAAGGCAAGCCCCTTAGCTGCAGCAAGGGCTACTTTCATCCGCACGGTCCATGAAAGTGGCTGGAAGTATGTCCCTCCTGTTTCAAGCAATGATATATAATGAGAAAAGGCAAGTAGATATTCGCTTCTCAACAAGGGAAAAAGGGCCAACGGAAAAAACAACAGTAACTAAAACGGTTGAGGTTGAAAAAGAAAAGCAAGCCAAGACCATGGAAGATACTCACTCCTGAATAGGTGATTTTCCATGCTTCCCTTGGACATGAACTCGTACACCAAAAGCCGCTGCTCATCCTCTAAGCAGAATCCTATCAGCTTCACAAGATTAGGATCATGCAGCTGTCCTAAGTAATTGATTTCGGCCTGCATATTCCAAAATCACACCGAAAATTAGACTTTACCACTATGAATCCATGTCATTGTGGGCTTGCTTGCACTATGATATCAAGATTGTGGGGACAAAGATTATCCTTCAATGGTCATAATTCTTCCAAATTCAAATGATTGAAAAAAGGGTCTTGTTAACGAGTGCTTTCAGAGTACTGATTAACCACACTTAAGCTCCATTTGTTTCGCAAACAATGAATGATTTGGAAAACATTTTCCTAAAAATAATCGTCTGTATTGTTTCAAATTCATTATCAACAACAATTTATGTCTAAAGATATTCGTGGATGATGAAAATATATTTTGTTCATTCATTTTTGTAAGCGATACCAGCGATCATTTATAGGAAAATAATTTTTCAATCATTCATTTTTTGCTAAACAAATGCAGTCTTGATAAGCAAATGTTTCCATTTCAAACACATGGATTACATTCTGACAGAGACAAATACGCCAATTACACTTGACAAGAAAAAGACAATGCCTTGAAGATGACAAACTTTCTTTGTTGAGGTGTTTAACGACTGCCCTGGAGGCATTTGTTACTAAAATTCCTAAAAAGAAAAACCTTAATAAAACTCACAGGAGTCTGCGTGAATTAGAAACTGGAAAGGAGGATTGCACCGTAGAAACAAAAGCTTCATAAGGTTATGAGAAGGAGATAATACTTACCAACCATTCACGGTGTCCCTGGAACCCTTCTTGGTTTAGCCTCTTTACCGCAACAATCATGCCGGTCCCAGGCCTGGCAGGAGCCAACGTTTGCTCATCGATCCACCCCTTGAAAACTGCCCCGAAACCACCTTCTCCGAGCACACTGTCTGGGCGAAAGTTTCTCGTAGCCGTTCTCAGTTCGCTGAAACTGAATTTCTTCAAATTAGAAGACTGAAGGATTTCACCCTCACTTCGGGGAGTCTGAGGTCCAGAAGCAGAAGAGATTCTGCTGCTCAAGTCGTTCCCATCATGGCTGACATTTTTAGAGTTCACCCCTGCTCATACATCATTTCCAAGCATCAACTCAGTAAGTCTACGACAAAAACGAAGGTTCCATTTTGTATATTTGAGTTTGGGACCATGGCAGACTAATTCCTTAGTCCAAGTTAATGTGTATCCACAATGCTTAAGTGCGGGATGGCAATGAGCCTAACACGCACGTAGTCTCCTTCCACCAAACAACATAGTCTTTCAGTCCAGTTTTGTATCTTTCATGCCCAAATTAACTAATCATTCCAAGTATAGATTCTCATTATCTAAATGAATTTGTTCATGAAAGTAGGATCCGCAGGGCACTACCGCCGGCAAGACATTTTATAAAATTCAAATCCAAGTCCAAAGGAAATTCTTGACCATCTTTCCCTTCTGTTTTGGAAGATCCAAATCTCATTCTAAATTAACGAGCGGAAATCTACACCATGCGTTTGCCGTGGGCCGAGGTCATTTATTTGCTCTAGCTGGGATCACATATTCAACACCTCTTAGACCTGACATTAGCAACTTCAGCATCGGCCACTACCCTCAAATCATAACAGCCAAATCTTACGCAATTTGTGTCAAACAAGAGGATCCTTGACTAAACTCAAGAAAACCAGTGAAAACCCAAGATAGTACCAACCACAGAGCCTACTTCTTTACATGATTAACCAAGATAAGCTCAGAAACCAAGTCAAAGTTATTAAGCAAAAACCCAGCAGAAACAAGCTTCCGAAGGAGCTGAACAGATCAGTAGTTAGTTACCTGTGTGATTAGGAGTCTCGGCCTTGATCCTATTGCTCCAACAAACGCCCATCAAGAACAAGAAAAGCTTGAATATTCAGCTCCAGCTGACAAACCTTGGTAAAGACAGAGCTATATTATTCTCTCTTCAGGTGCAGAGAATCTGAATAGAGCAGCACCAAGTGCGTGAGCTCCCCCTTAAACAAGATAGCTTAAAGATCTTGTGCCGTCTCTCTCAGAACCCAATAACTCTCCTCAGCCGTGAAGATCGGCGCAAGTTGCTCCAAACAGCAAACCCTCCCCAAGATTCAGACTAATCCTGCGCAGAAACAAGAAAAAGAACAGACCCAACTTTAGGATACCTCCCTCTCTCTCTCTACCCTTTTTGCTTTTCTGGCCATTTTTGTTTTGCGGGTTTCCTGGTTCTTTCGTTTTCGGATTGAGAGGAGAGAGAGAGAGAGATGGCCCGGCAAGAAAGAGCGTGAAGCAGTGGTCTTTGGGTGTTTCCTAGTAGCCTTTTTGGACCCTCTCTAGCCAACCACCGTGAAGGTTTGACTCGGTGTGTTTTGCTTTCCCCTTGTCGTCCACCGGACAGCCCCCACGATTCCCCAAAACACGAGCGAGGTCAATCATATGACGTCAAGAAGATTACATTGAAAGATTTCATTAGAAGGATGGAGTGGATCTTGCCAAGAAAAGCATACGAACTTTTATCATCCGGTCTCTTTTGGCAACGAGAAAATCCTTTGATGCTTCCCGTAGCTAAAGATGATGCTCCCGTCGTCCTCTTTCGCAACATAAGATGTTGGAATTTTTCGACCGGACTCTTTTCGTAAAAGCTTTTGTCCCGAATGGCTTTCTCCTCTCCTATCACGGGCCGATACAGTCAAAACAAGGTATTTTAGTAAGAAAAGAATAGATAACTCGCAGACAGGTCTTCCTCGACTTCCTCTCTAATTGTTCCGACCGCCCACTCTCGTCTTAAATTCATGGAGCCGAGAAATTACAACTCCACATGGAAAGCTGGAGACAAAAGTGAGGACATTTCGAACCAGCATCCCCGTGGCAAAATTCATTTGTCCCGATGAAAACCCGTCATATTGCTCAAACCTTCGAAGCTTGGCCGTCCAAGCGTTCGACCTAGGTATAGATTGCGGATTGCCGACTATGCCTTTTCATCCTCGTCCATATCCTTTTTAGATTCTATCCGGATCAAACATAAGTTACCGTATTTTAGGGTAACAATTAATAATTAATCAGGAACAAGTTTTAGAGAACCAGGAAAGTCTCGCCGGTTCGAAATACACATGCAAAAGTTTTTGTATTTTAGTCGACACAGAGCTTCGATCGTCCCCCCCAAAAATGGAAGCTCGCCCTACGCGGACCGAATCACTCCAACTTTCCGATGAGCTTGAAATTATCGCAGAAAGCACGGTCAAAATCGATACTCACGAGAAAATCTTATTCCACGCGAGATCGGTAAAAAAAAAGGAAAAAAAAAAACCAATTCCATTAAATTCTTTACGATTCCAGAACGTTAGAATAGTAAAAGATGGAAGTTCTAATGCTGAAAGCTCCTTTTGTCGAAATCCCGTGGCGAGACCAAAGTTTCGCACGAAAAATTCACTAACATGGAAACCATATAATATACAGTTACTTCAAGTTTTTGCTAGCTCGCCATCGGTGACGTTGCTGTGAGTCTGCGGTTGGCTCGGGTCATCAAGATGGACGCCTCGGAGTCAGGGTCAACGCGGCCGGCTTGATTATGCTCATTCAACGGTGTGGAAGGGAGAGCTCGTGCCGTCTTACCGTGTGACCGCGCGTGCTGTGGTTGACAAGATGACGTCACCCCCTTCCCAATTTTTTTCAAGCCGGCCGAAAAGGGGCGCGGGCCGCCGCGGAAGAAGACACTGCATTTCCTATTTGGGCTCGGCATATTTCGCGGAAAATTCGGCATTTCTGAAAAATATTTTTCCGAAAAACCGTTCCCCACACGAGAATGGCGGTTGCTTTTCGGCGTTTGGTCCAAATTTGACAAAGAGCGGCCGTCCTTGGTGAAGGAAAACTCGCTCTCGTTTTCCTCAAGAAACATGCCGTGTTCGTATTTGTACAGTGGTTGCACATGTTATATCATCAAATTTTAAATAAATTCAAGCCGAATTAAATTTTCGCTACATAAATACTTTTGTAGATTGTAAACTATGTATTTCTTCCCCTCTTTTATGATTTTTTTTATCCGCGTTTCTTTTTTCTTATGGTTGAAATAAGCAACCCGAAATATGTAAGACGTTATCTACACAATATCGAATAAAATTACCCTCGTTCAACTGACAAAATAAAAGGGTAAACTCCTAAATTTAGAGAAGCAATAAAAAGTCAATCTCAGGTTCTTTAACATGAAGAAATATGCAGTATTCTTATTTATATAACGGTTACGCACGTTATATCATCAAATTTTGAATAGCTTCATGCCGAATTAAATTTTCACAACATAAATACTTTTGTAGGTTGTAAACAATTTGTTTCTTCCCCTCTTTTATGCTTTTTTTTTTCATCATCTGTGTTTCTTTTCTCTTACGATTGAAATAAGCAACCCGATATGTAAGACTTTATCTACACAATATCGAAGAAAATTACCCCCGTTCAATCGACAAAATAAAAGGGTAAGCTCCTAAATTTAGAGAAGCAATAAAAAGTCAATCTTGGGTTCTTTAGCATGATTCTCTCGTGGCACAAGGGTGTCGATGAACGCATGGTGAATTCAAATGTCAATGCATGCATATCCCGATGACACCGCCGCCGAGAGAGGATGCTCAAGACCTTTTTTTTTTTTTTTCTCTCTTGGTGTACCACATTGCTAATTTTAGGTATGAATGGATTCTTAAAGTTGAGATTCGGTGGGGTCGTGGCACCGGATTGGGGACCACCAAGGGCTGAGTTTGGGAATGTCTTGACCTTAACACAACGACCTCAATGGAAAGAGAACTGAATTCAAGTCTTTCGATTGATCACGAGCAGTGTTTGGCAATTGGGGTTTCGAACACGATTGTAAATTAGCTTTAGATGGAGGACGATCGTCAAGTCCCCTGTCGAGGGAAAAACATACTTACATATTCATCATTGGACGAGTGACATGTGTGTTTGAAATGAGTTTTGTAATCAGATTCTTTCGTAAGCCAACAATTCAATGGCGAAGATATGAATTATTTCTTACACCTACAGTGGTTTTTTTTTTGTCTGAATTATTTTGCCATAAGTTTGAATTTTTTATCAGCCAATTTGTGCTCATGAAGCATTTGAAGTAAGAGTTTCAAATGTTGCTCATGGTCATCTCGGCCTTTTGAATATACCAAAATATCATCAATGAACACTATCGCAAATTGATTTAAAAATTGGCTTAAAACATCGTTTCTATCATATCCATAAATGTTATGGTGCATTAATCAAACCAAAAGGCATGACTAAAAACTCATAAGTGACCTTAATGACTTCGAAAAGCCGTCTTAGGAATATCCTTCTTTTTTATCTGTAATTGATGATACCCCGATCTTAAATCAGTTTTGAAGAATACTAACGCTCCTTGTAGTTGATCAAATAAATCATCAATCCTAGGCAACAGATACTTATTCTTAATCATAACTTGATTTAATTTCCGATAGTAAATGCAAAGGCGCATCGACCCATATTTCTTCTTGACAAACGACACTAGTGCACCCCAAAATGATGCACTAAGTCGAATAAAACCTTTGTTAAGTAATTCCTGTAGTTGCACTTTTAACTCTTTCAACTTCGTTAAAGCCATTCGGTATGGAGCTTTAGAAATAGGTTATGTTCCTAGAGCAAGTTCAATAATAAATTCAACTTCATGCTTTCCACGGTAATTCGAGTAATTCCTCTGGAAAGACATCGCGAAATTCTTGAATAATGAGAATTCTTTCAAGTTGTGCTTCTTCCTTTGATTGGTCTGTTACAAATGCTAAATACCCTTTGCAACCATCATTCGGAAGACAATATATATGCCTCAAGCGTAGAAATGAGTGGCATTGAAGGATCTGCCCCATTTTCGAATAATGCAAATCCAAAACGATCAGGTGGATTGAACCGAATAACTTTCTGATAACAATTCATATTGGCTTGTTACTTACTAAGCTTGTCCATTTCCAAAATAATGTCAAAATCATACATTGTCAATACAACCAAATCTGTCATTTGATCTTGTCCACTAATGGTAATCTTACGATTCTTACATACCATAGTGAACAAAATTGCATCTTTTAATGGTGTAGAAACACTAAGAGGTGCTTTGAGCAGTTTGGGATTTACTCCAATTAATTATGAGAATCGTGCATATATGAATGAATGTGTGATACTTGTATCAAATAATGCATAAGCACTGTAGTCGCATACAGAGATAGATATAATAGTTTTGGAAGCCCTAGCTTCTTCCTGCGTGACGGCACAAAGTCGCCTTGGGCTAGTGGCCTCTAGAAATTTCCTAGCCGTGAGGCTTGGTTTTGTTGCGGTGGCCTCATCCGCTATCGATATGCCATCATATGACACTATCTCATCACGTGACCTTTCGGTCAACATCCAAAGGCTCCTGCGTGAGCCAGGCAGGGCGCATCTCCACGTGGCTTTCCACAAGTACAACATACATTATTTTGATATTGCATCCTCACCATCGGTTGATTATTATGTGTTTACCCAAACTGTCCTCTAGCATTGTTTCTTCTTAATCGAAACAAATGGTCACTTTCCAATTTGTATGGGCCTTTTGCCACAACGTAAATTTGGTCAAAGGACCTTACGATTTGGTCTTGTCGTGAAAGTTGCTGCTGTTGCAAACTCTGAAAAGTCTCTCTATGGGCTCAGCACACTCATAGAGGTCATTATAGTTCTCAAGATTCAAGGGCACTAATCTGCTCTTGATATCTAGCCTCTGGCCACCTTGAAATCTTTTAGCCGTGTCCTCCTTATCCCCAACTAATCTGGGGGTGAACCTTGGCAATATTGCAAACTTCACATTATACTGATCCATTGTTAGATTATTATGTTTTAATTCTATGAATTCCATCACTTCCTTATCTCGAGCATAATCCAAGATATATTTTCCAGAGAAAATTTTAACAAAGCCACCCCATGTCATCAGTGCACCAACCGAAAAACCACTTCTTTAGATGCCCTCAACCAAAAACTGGCATTATCTTGGAGATGGTACTCAATTAGGGCTATCTTGTTAGCTTCGTTGCAATTTAGCAAGGCAAATATCTTCTTAATCCCGTCAAATCCATGATTCCGCCTCTTCTAAATTTCCTATTCCAGCAAACTTTGGCGATTTAAGCTTCAGAAATTGCTTGATTAAACCTTGTAAATAATGATCTCCATTTCCCAAACTAAAAGCTGCATGCTGTTTTACTTGCCTTTCAATCAGGCTTTCGACGTTCGACCAAAAAATAAATAAATAAGGCTTTCCACGTTTGTAAGCACCTAAATAATTTCTTCCATTTGAGGATCTTGCTTCAAATTGCAACCGGAGCTCATCTTATATTGCAAAAGCCTAAATATATTAATTAGCTTAGTGCTAATTATTTAGTAACTAATGTTATTTATACCTCACAATTAATCAAAAGCAAACGCAAGCATATAATATTTTACACTCATGACCATTGTACAACTCCAACCTTTAACCGCACCTTATTATTCCATGGGTAAACTTGCTCTAATGCCAAATAGGCTATGATGCCCTAGATTGTCAGACACGACACGGTACTTATTTACTATTATTTTTAAACAAGAGAAGGCATAGTAAAATAATCACGTCGATTGGTAATAGAAATTTAACAAATTCATACCAACCTCACCGATGGATCCTATTAGCTATAAGTTCATGAAGCAATATATCATGAACATGGTTCGCAAGCTCAATTCTCAGCCTCTTAAACTATCTAATCCACCATTTCCATGAGAAAGCCCTAACTGGCATTTCTTCAAATAACTCGCGAGCAAACCAAAAGAACTACAAGAAGTTTAATTTCAATATATCCAAAACACTCAAAACCAGAGCCACTGAAGAGTAATCAGCCTATAATAAAGAATTTGTGCCACTGTAAAAGAACTGGCAAGACATTCAAAATCAGATGCATGAAAGAAACTTAGGGAGCGCATGGTAACATTTCTATTCTAGAAATTAATTTCTGTCCAGAAATAGTTTTTTCTATTTCTATTCCTCGGATAAGTTTAGTTTTTTCTATTTCTATTCCTCGGATAAGTTTCTGATTACATAAATGCGTTTGATAATGACCTAAAATTTCTATTTCTGTAACAGAAATTCATTTGATAACAACATATAATTTCTATTTTCTGGAACAGAAATTCGTTTGATAACAATATAAAATTTTTATTTCCAAAATTTCTATTAGAATAAATTTGATGCAAAAAAAATGTGAAAACTCCCCCGTAACACCAAATCTCTCGAAATGACTTTGCGAAAATTGTCCAATAAAGAAACCATTGCCTATTATTATTTTTTTCTCACAAATCACACATTCTTCGATGCAAGCTCCTTGCCCCTCTTACAAATCCAACCAAAGACAGGATCAAGACAGGCATATCCCATGACTTCTTCAAATGAAGTAAATGCATTTGTGATTCGGTTCTTAAAATGAATGAAAGACGGTAAATTGGCATTTCATCAAGCATACAACTTATGTACTATGATTCGGTTCTAGTATGTCGTGAAAGCAAATTGTATTACCTAGCCTTACCTTCACAAGGCTCTTCACATTCAGAATTGCACATGGGAGCAGATAGAATGACTATTGGCAAGTCCAGCTAATCCACATTTCACGGTAGCATTCTCCCATTCCATCTAGAATCTTGCTCTTACATAGTAGAAACAGCAAAGGGTTGATCCAGAAAACATCCATAAGCTACTTCATTTGTGAATATGAAGACTTTTTGTGGTTTCATATTTGTTACGTAAGCCAGTGTTTTATTTAGAGCTTTGTAAGTACAAAGAATAGTTGCATGTGAGTCAGCAACTGCACCAAGTTCCGGTTCCTACATGCCTCCACATGCTGAGGCAATCCTCTACAATCACCATGCTTTTACATCATTCGGCCTATACAAAATGCCATAATGAATCTAGAGAAAAAGACGCCACTATCGGCATATCCCAAGCACGTAAATGCATTTGTGATGCTCTTTCAATTTCACACTTATATTTAAAGCAACAAAGATAAATGTTCCAAAAGTTACTGATCTCTAAGAAAAAATGACAAATCAGAGAACTCTACTAAATGCTAAGTACCACGTCATATTACAAGAGCAAACATACAGGATCCCTAAATACCACATCACATTACAAGAGCTAACATAGGAAATCCTCAAATACAAAATAATTGAAATACATTACAAAAGTCGAAAATAGAATTTCATGGAATCTCTGTCATATTATGATCTCTTGCCATCTTATTGGTGATATTTTTCCTAAGCATGTTGATCCCGATTCATTTCCCGGTCAATGTATCGTCTATGACCTCATCTTGTGTAGGCCCAAATGGGTACTCCGGATCACTATATAGGGAAAGTTCCTATCCATCTTGTCTTGATCACGGATGTAATTATGGATAGCACAACATGCAATTACAATACGTGCTTGCTTTCGAATTGTAAATGGAAGCATGTGTTTCAAAATGAAGAAGCGATTCTTTAATGTTGCAAATGATCTCTCAATGACATTCCTTAGCGAAGAATGCCTATAGTTGAACAATTTTCTTACTGTTCTTGGCCGTCTCGTGGTACCCTTATAATCATTTAGATAATACCGTTCGCTTCTGAAAGGAGTTAAAAATCTTGGAGTTGCAGCATAACCAAAATCTACCACGTAGTATTTGCCTATCACAAGGTATTCATATGTTGGTCATGATTTGCAATCGAAATACAGTTATAAATGAATTTATCCCATGAAGAACAAGCAAATACCTGGTGGTGATCGAGGAAATTCCAAGCGAGGAGTATCGAGTGCTGTCGATAAGATTCGACAATCGTTGGCAGAACCTTTCTAACCAGCATACACAAAAGTAAATTTCATGTCAAATGAGCAGACACACATCACATTCTGAGTGGTTATTCCTTTTCTACCTTTAAATGGGATCTATTTCGCCGCAGGTAGACAGGTATGAACATGGGTGCCATCAATAGCGCCTACACAACCCTATCATTTGAGCAAATACTAATATTATATAAGATTTATCAACAAAATGAAACTAATGGTGTAAAGGAATGTATGAAAATTTTACCTTGAAGTAGAGTTTATGGGTAGAATTCATAAGAATCTCCTCGGGGACAACTTCAAAGGAATGTGGTATGATAATCTCTCTTGCCAGTTTGAGAATTGCCTGCAACACTATAGCAAAGTACTTGCTAATAGTTTGTTTCGAATGTTAGAATCTCTCACATAAGTCTCTATTCGAGTTTTTGTGACAAATCATAGATAAGAAAATTCCAACTTGTTCATCCACTTTAATATATCAACTATCTTCCAATCAAAATTCACAAAGGCTGAGAAACAAATGTCTCTCCATTCTAAAAGCTTCATATGCTCTATCTAAATGTCTATAAAGAATCTCCCTCATCCACTGGGGTCCTAACAAATACGCTGGCCCTAATAAGTTCTTTTGGGGAAAAGTGCCAATTCAGTCCTAAACCTTTTGCATTAGTGCCAATTTAGTCCTCCGCCGGCCGGCAGGCGTCCACGTCAGCAAATTTCGATCAAAATTGATCGGAAGGACTAAATTGGCACAAAAATAAAAGGTTTAGGATTGAATTGGCACCAATTTAAAAGGTTTAGGACTTAATTGGCACCAAAAAAAGGTTTAGGACTAAATTGGCATCAATGCAAAAGGTTTATGACTAAATTGGCACCAAAAAAAGGTTTAGGACTAAACTGGCACTAATACAAAAGGTTTAGGACTTTTTTGGCACTTTTCCCACTTCTTTTGTGCGCATGGACATATCAAACTCAGCAGTGCACGCTTATGCTATTATTATATCAAGTTCAAAATCATCAAAGCCTTGTTTAACTGATTCAACTGATGCTACTTGATCAATACTCCCACTACTTTCACCCCCCTCCACATGGCCTATGTAATCACATGAACTAAGAACGTAAACACAACAAACAAGTACGGAATCCAAGAGTAATCAATAATAGCCACAATGTCATCACAATTGCATAAAAAAATACAAAGCATCTCAAGTACATAAGTTATAGCTTGAAAAATAAGCCAAATATAAATCCAAGCATATTTCTCAACATCTACTTAAAGAGATTCAAGAAGATCATGTCTTTTTTCAGGTAAAGATACGATGAAAACCTCTCTTCAAATGGCATTAAGGCATGCCTGGTTCACAACTTTGTTGTAAAGATTTTGGTCCAAGTCAGGCATGCCATTTAGGATGGCAACCACAGCTTTTATGGAGTAGGCATCTCCGGGTGGTGGGGGATGTGAGGTGACGGAGCCACTTCTTGATTGAGCGATCCTAGATTTTATCATCTCTTAAATGGCTTTGAAGGTGCTACAGGCATCATATGTGTTACTCTTTCTCCTCCTTTTTGAATTTAGAGTTCTATCCAATTTGTGCTTCTCACGAACTGGCATGGCAGTCACATAAGGTGCGAAGACTCCCTTGTCATTAGGATATTCACTAAGTTCCTCTGGATCACCCACCGCACCACCACCACCATTGCCGCCGCTGCCGCTGCTGCCGTCGCCACCACCATTGTCACCACCACCATTGCCGCCGCCACCACCAAGACCATTGTCTTCACCCTCCGACACCACCAAGTACTCTGCATTTCCTGCTACGTATTCCCTCGTAGCATATGTATCACCAAACACAATACACATATCGGGATACTGAGGAAACCCATGTTTCCTGAATTTAGCCCATTTGCTGTTATTCTGCAATTTTGTCAATACTGACATACGTCAGCAACATAATTGAAGATTACATCCACAATAAGAACAAAATGACCCAACGAAAGTGATACCTTGATGTGAGACTTCCATACACTTGAATCCTCCATAGCAACCGTTTTGTTAATATTATCCCATTCAAATCCAGATTATGAAAAAAGCTTCTTAAAACTACCATACCGTCTCTTCAGTTTGTTTACCCTGTTCTTCAACTGAACTAGACTAAACTGAAGTGTTGTTTGTTTATTAAATTGGGTAAGTATGTTATTCCACCCTATTTTGTTGTAGGTACAAGTGGTGCGATTTTCCTTTTTCACCTCTTCTACCAACAAACTTACAAGCATATTGGTTAACAGCTCGGTCCACTTTGCTATGAATGTCTCTTTGTAGGATGCCATTTAACCTTAATTGACCGAGATCAAATGAGTCATATATATGGTGTACCAATTCAAGCGTAAAAAATTTGATGTCAAGGTCACATATATCTAATGTTCAAAAAACTATTAATACAAAAGGCACGAAGAAAATTCAAAGAGAACATCCGCATATAATATTGTGCAAGCAAGCATATATATACCGCAAGCATCTATCATCTTCAGAAGTCTCATTGTGCTGCACCAAGCTAATGCTTGGTCCAACCAAACCGGACAGTTTGGGGGAAAATACGCAACATGACCATGCCAGCTCTACTTTTTCTTCTCCTCTTTTGAGGGAAAATACAATATTCTTACTATTTCCATTATTATGTAGGTCAGAAGATGTTATAATGCACTTACTAAGCTGAAGTTGTTAGTTGGTTGAGTGTGGAGGCGCTCGAAGGATTGCTCTGCCCCGCCATTCACGTTGACTAAACTTCAGCCACCTGAATCTAAGACTATAGAGCGTTCTGTGGCCACAAAATACATTAGAGTGCCTAATCATCCTGTATCTTGAATAAGCTAGCCATGCATCGAGTGCATTTGATATTTTATTGCACGTGTATCGCAGTTTTCCTTCGAACGATTACATCGACACAAATCCTGCGCAACCGCACAAATCTAAAGCTTCCGCGCCGGCATAAGGGATTTGCAGATAGGTTGGGTTGGGCAAAAGCGTAGACCCGTTCGAAACCCCGTTTAAAGACCCACACTTGATCGAAGCTTCACAGCTCAAACCCACAGACAACCTATTTATTATCAACAGGCCAACCCATGTCCGACCCATTTAATAAAAAAAACGGGTTAAAAAAATGGGTCGTCAGCCCGTTTCGACACCTCCGGTTATCGGCTATCGGTTAATCCAATCCAAAAAATGAAAATCGATCAGCAAAGGGCCCAAGCCCAAGCCCGGCCCAACGATCCGGTGCAAGGAAGAAGCCACGCTCGGTACGAGTTGGACACCGACTCTCTCGAGAGGCCGAAGCGAGGGCGAGCACATAAAAAGGAAGGCAAAACGTAGCGAGCAATTGCTGGCTCTGCACCGATCTTCTTTCCTTTCGTCTCTCAAAGATTCCACCGTCACATCATCGCTTCCCCGATCGCGCTTTCTCCTTCTTCTTCCTCCTCTCCGTCGCCGTCGGCGTCTCTTGTCGCCGGATTGTTCGAGACCGCGGGGGACCGCCGCCGCCGCCGCCGGAGGAGCAGCGGCGAGGCATCTGCGATTGGGCGGGGGGCGGCGGCGCCGCCTTCCTCACTCAGGGAGCTTTTGCCCCACCGCTGCTGGTGGTGGCCCGCGCTGTCGAGGGCGGACGTGTGCGGGGGGGGGGGGGGCGCGCGCGGTGAGTTCTCCGATCGGTGAAGCTCGCCGTCGGCGGGGCGGTTTGAGGAGCGAATCTGGGCGGTGAGAGCTGGTCGGGGCTCGGGCGCTGTCTGCGTTGCGCGGAGTTCATCTTGCCGTTCGTTCGGAGCCACGGGATGGACATGGACACCGATCGCCCTCCCGAGGATAGCAATCTCGGCCCTCGAGATCGAATTCTGGAGGTGCGGCGGTTTTTTCTTCCGATGGTTTTGGTTTTTCGCTTTCTTCCCGGTTTCCATTTCGTCGTTTTTGTTGAAATCGTTGGATCGTTGGCTGTTGTTTGCTTCTTCTTTTCTTTCCTCTTTCAAGTTTGGGAATTAAGAATGTTTTGCCATCGGTTTCGATGTGGTGCGGTCTGAATGGGGTTTTGAGAGCTTCTGTTTTGGTCTTTGGAAGCGAAAAGTGTCGGCTCTACTTCAAAGAGGCTAGGAATTGATCTTTGACAGGTTGTATGCGGGTGAATTGAAGCTGGAAATGTAATTTCTCATCACTGCCTTTTTTTTTTTTTTTGGAGCTTCTTCGTTTTTCCACAGCTTCATAATAGGACTTAGTGTATGGCAGTGTGAAGTGAGCTTTGTGTATACAGGAAATTTATGGGATGTGAGGGCAGTGTGTTCGTAGTCCTTAGGTTGTAGCCTCGAGGGGCATTTTGAAAGTGAGTATTTCCATTTTCCTTTCTTCTTCTTTTTTTCATCTTTTAGTCTGCTGAATGGATGGAGATGTAATAAGGGTTCTGCTACTTTTGCTGTAATAATTTCATTGTTTTCCCAGTCTTTCACTGATGATCTTTTCTTTTACTGTTTGGTAATATTTTGCCATTAATAATATGAAGTAAGAGACAATTTGCTAACAGTGGGATATAGGTAGGATATAATTCGGTAAATTGGATGCCATCTTATGCTCCTTCTTGGTTATTTATGCTAGAGGCTTGCACAAATTGAAGTTCCACCGGAGTACCTTTGCAACTTTGAATCTGGTGTTGTTTCTTTCCTCAAGGATAATGAGTCCTGGACCCCACAGCTTGTATCTGCAATTTTACCCTTAGATGAGGAGCTGGCAGAGATCCATCAGAAACTGCAAACGAGATCTGAAGTTGTTCCGGAAGAAAATGACATGAGAAAGCGTTTTAGAGAAAGTATGGTTTGGTTGCAGTGGTTGATGTTTAAGGATGAACCTGCCTATGTACTTGAGTATCTTTTGGACATTGATGCGGGCCAGAGGGGAGTTTGTGGTGCTGTGTGGGGAAACGATGATATTGCCTATAGGTGCCGAACATGCGAAAATGACCCCACATGTGCAATATGTGTTCCTTGTTTTGAAAATGGGAATCATGAGGACCATGATTACTCAATGATATATACTGGAGGGGGTTGTTGTGATTGTGGAGATGCGACTGCATGGAGACGAGAGGGCTTCTGTTCGAAGCATAAAGGTGCAGAACAGATCCAACCCCTTCCTCAGGAAATAGCACACTCTGCTGGGCCTGTCCTTGATGCCCTTTTTGTGTTTTGGAAAAACAAGCTGTTGTCTGCTGAGTCTTCCACTCAAGAAGACAGCAGGGCAAGCGACCATGCTGCAGAGTGTAGTCAAGTTGCAGATGAGCTTACTCTTGTGATGGCTGAGATGCTACTAGAATTCTGCAAGCATAGCGAGAGTTTGCTGAGTTTTGCTTCAATTAGGATATTTTCATCTGCTGGTCTGTTGGAGATTCTGGTGAGGGGTGAGAGTTTCTTGAGTGATGAGGTTGTGAAGAAACTTTATGAACTACTTCTTAAACTGCTTGCAGAGCCCTTGTTCAAGTATGAGTTTGCCAAGGCATTTTTGAGTTACTACCCAGTTGTTGTAGAGGAAGCTATAAAAGAGTGCAATGATGATGTTTCTAAGAAGCATGCTGTATCGACATTTTCAGTGCAGATCTTTACAGTGCCAACTCTGACTCCACGTCTTGTGAATGAAATGAACTTACTTGAAATGCTATTTGGATGCTTAGGAGACATATTTACTTCATGTGCTGGTGAAGACGGTCGTTTACAGGTAAGACACAAGTTTTTCTCCTATTTGGTTATTATATTCTCCTTACAAGCCTTGGATGTTGTCCACTGGATGAATACTGACAATTGTGCAGTCTTTAGTGATTTAGTTGATAGGATGTCAGACCTACTCTAGTTGAACATTATTATGAAATATTCTCCTGAGCATTAAGGGCATTTATTTAATCACTGTGCGTTGAGACTCAAGCTTTTCCATGGAATAAAAAATCATTCAATGGTTGAGCAATTGGTACTTGATTAATTATTATCATTAAAACCTTAATCTTTTCCTTACAGATACCTCTTGCCTTATGATATTTTTGAAGTATATTTAGTAGTATTAGGAATTAGTTAGTCGGCGAGTCTTAAACAAGGTAGTTAGGATTTTGGGTCTCTCATGATGTATAAATAGAGCCATCTAATGTGCCCTTTTGTTAATTAATTGAGTATAGATGTAGCCTATAACTATTTCTCTCTCCTTCTCTCTTGATGATCCTCTAATATTTACATGGTATAAGAGCCACAAGAGAGAGGGACCCAAATCAAAACCCTACTATTTCTTTTTTCTCATTGCCATTGATTTAGAGAAAAGAATCCCGACCCATTTATCAGCCCCATTGATCCCTGTTCCAGTTTTCTCATAAGGGCAGTAACACAATCACCTTGTTATGCACTGCCGCCATTGCTCGCTGTTTGTCGCTTGTTGTTGTCGACAATTCTTTGCTCATTTCATCATCCTTGAGAGCAGGCACACCTGGTCATCTTCAAGAGCAGCATCATTGTCCACAGATTGTCCCTGTCTCAAACCAGGTCTTGTCGTCTTCGAGAGTAGCGCTATCTCGAAATTGTCAACTTCAGTCATGCCGTCCCTTTAAGCTCAGTGGTGTCGTCATCACCCTTGTCCTCTCTGCCAACCTCGTTAGTCCTAGTCATGCGTCCATTCAAGCTCTGCGGAGTTGTTGTTTGTAATTTTTGTTGGTTCTCTAGTACGGCCACCTCGCAGCCTCTGTTGTCCTCATCTTCATAGTCTCTTCCTCTGTGCCGAGCAACCTTTCACTTTCCATATCCAGTTGCTCGACCAAAGTTGTCTCCTTTGTCCATCTCTTGGTTCTTGAGTTCTTCATCTCTCCAGCCCAGATCTCATTGGTCTCTACTGATCATCAAGGGGACAACTCTTTGCTAGCAGTTTTGCTGCCGACATTCTTTGTTGGGAGCTTTCCTTTTTCATTGTTTGCTCGTCTTCCTTCTCTATAACTCGCTAGGGGCTTGTTTGGTAACCATCCCATTTCTCTATTTTTCTGTTTTTTTCCTCCCTAGAACAAAAAAAGAACAGAAGCTTGTTTGGAAACGTTAGCTCATTTTTCTATTATCTGGAATAGAAAAGTGGCCAAGGAATAGATTTGAAATAGAAACAAGAAGTAAAAAAAACCTACTTCTTTGTTACCAGGAACAATTTATGAAACAAGTCATTTTTTTCTTTTTTTTTTCTCCCTTCTTCTTCCTCCTCTAGCCGGTCGCCGGGCCTCGGCGAAGAAAAGAAAAAATTCAAAAAATCTGAGAAAATTATTAAAAAACTAAAAAAAATTCCACGTCACAAATTTTTTTTAGGGTCGTACCAAACGCTTTTTTGTTTTTTTTATTCCGAGAATAGAAATTTTGTGGAGTTACCCAATGCTTTCTTCTGCTTAGAAACTTATCTAGGGAATAGAAATAGAAAAAAAAACTATTTCTAAAAAAAAATTGTTCTCGGAAATAGAAACGTTACCAAATGCACCCTTGTTCATCTTTCTATTTCCAGCACTGGTTTCCGTCAAGATTTGTCATCTCTGATGCCATTGGTTTCTGCTTTGGTCTTTTCCTGTTTTATGTCTTTTTCTAATCCTAGAGAAAAGGTTAAAAAAACAAAAAAAGGATTTTCTAGAGATATATAATTGCTCCGATATCCAGCGACTCATCTTTGGTAATTTCTCCAATTTTGGTCTTCTGAAATCTCAACAAGCCTATTATGGATGCTATTAGTTGTGAAACTCTTCTTACACTGTGTGTGTCATTGATAAGCGAAGTCGCCATCAAGTTCTAGTTAGCTGAGAGCGCTGGAATCAAGCACACATTTGTTAAGCAGCCATAGTCGAGTACCGTGGGGTGATGCAGTTTGGTTTGCCACAATACAAGTTGGGTTCTTGCAAGATTTTAACCAACATCACATGAGAAAGAGTTGTCAACTTTTTGATCATTTCTTTCTTCCCTGGTTCTCTGTCAACTTTAGTATTGATGTCGAAAGTATTTAGTTTGTCATGTAAGGACTGGGTTACACAAAATTGTCTTGAATTCGGTTGGATGTTGCCACATCCATTATCTATTGGAAGGTCCAGTTTACATTGCGCTTTGGTCACACTCTTTAAGAGAAAGTTGCCACTAGAAAGTTGCACTTGTTAGTTGCAATATGGATACTCTAGCTTGACGGTGAGTACTGAAGTATACTTAGTGGCGTTAAATATTAGTTAGTAGGTGAGTCTCAAATAAAGTAATCAGGGTTTTAGGTGTCTATCATGTTCTATAAATAGAGCCATCTTGTGTGCTTTCTTTTTTTATAACGCGGGGTTTTTGAGCCCTGCGGCTCAGCAAATTCCATGCAAACCACCCCATTCACGTACATTGGATAAGGCTCCTTCCACAGGGTGGCGGGCATGACCCGTAAGATTAATGAGGGGTGACGCTGTGGACATAGGATCTGCTAGATCCAAACCAATTGCCTAAGCACTTAGCCAATATCCGCTAGATGTATGCCTTTGATTATTTTCTATCTTTCTTTCTCTTGAAGATCCTAGATTATTTACGGATATCATAAATCATAAGTTTTTGTATGATTGACAGCTATGGTTCTCATTATTGAATAGTTTCATAGCAGGATAGACTGTTTTCGGAATTTAATGAAGTCAATAGTTCTCTGCTTTCAGAATACTTGAAAGTATTCTTTGGAAATCCCTTTGAAGGGTATTGTTTCTTCCTTACTTATGGGGTGTTGATATTGTTTTGTAGATTGATTATAATTTAGACATCTTACAGTTGATACTTTAAACGAGAATGCACAGATGTAGAATGAACACTGAAAGATACTTCCAATTAAGACGTACATAGTCTTATATACTGTCTAATAAATTATTGAATTATCATTCACTTTTTATGTCAATGGTACTGTTTGAGAATCTTATAGAAAACAGTTAAATGGAATGCATTAACCAACTGGAAGTGGTGAATGATATTGGGGAATAACAGTACATTTAATTTATGACAAAATCAGTGCTCTTTGAGTGAAGTCTTTCTGTAAGGAGTCATCTTTTAGTGAAATCTGATCTATGTATAATCTCAGTGCTTGCATTACATACATTTTTCGGTTAGTATTTGAATTCCATGTCTCTATTTTGGAAATTACATTACTATATTGCAATGAGGGAATATTGAGAAGGCTATGGATCACTTGTGTTATCGTCAAACCTCATTCTGCTGCTTCTGACTATTGATTTGATGCTACTTCCTTCTCAATCAACTAGGTTTCTATTAGGTAATCGATCATGCAGTGTATCATTTGGTGTATTTTTACAAATTACGTCCTCCATTTGTTTTGGTAGTATCAGCCGCTGTAAACTATTGAGTGAGTTTTTATATCATAAAGCACTTGGTATTCTATGTATCGAGGATTGGCCATCTAATCAGTGTCCTCACTGCACTAATTGATGGCTTGGCTATGCAATATTCAAGTTATCCGATGATGTTCTGTGTATCTCATGAAGTTTTATCTCTATTTAGCTTCAAAGTGTCAATGGAAGAGGAGCTTCATTGAAAAGTAGGTTTTAATGGTTTTCCATTTTACCTGTTGAAGCAAATCCACGATAAATGTCTCGTTTTGATTTTTAAAAGTACTTTAATAAAGTACAATTTGATTTTTCCTTTAACATCTTTTCCTTTGTTCTGCCATGTCTAAATAGCTGAAAAATTCTGTTGACAGGTCACCAAGTGGCAAAATTTGTACGATACAACCATTCGTGTGGCTGAAGATATACGATTTGTTGTGAGCCATGTGGTTGTACAGAAGTATTTAACTAACGAAAAGCGGGATATCTTACGGACTTGGATGAGGCTTTTGAACTTTGTGCAAGGAATGAACCCTCTAAGAAGAGAAACAGGTATACTTATAGAAGAAGAAATTGATGATACACATTTTCCTTTTGGTCTATGCTATTCAATAGCAAGTACTCACTCCCTACTGGTTGATGGAGCATCTTCTGATGAACCTGCTAAGGAGACAATTGACACCACTGGGATTGATGAAATGGACATGGATGATGGAGAAAGTCTGAGACATGCAAAAGTAGTACGTTTATCTCGGGAAAGCTCTGCATGTAGCACTTCAGGGAGGAGCAAGGCATCAGCATCTGGATCCAAGGCTGCTGAAGTCGATACTATAAAAAGTAGTCATCTGTCAGTTCCACTGTCTATCACATGGCTAATAAATGAATGTTTGAAGGCCATTGAGAATTGGTTATCAGTTGATAAGACTTCAGGGGCCACTGTAATTGATTTATCTCAGAGCAACAGTAGTATTGCCACTAGCCATTTTTCCGCATTGAAGAAGACAATATTGAGGATCAGAAAAGGTAAATATATATTTGGTAGACTTGGTAGTCCTAGTGACCAGCAAGGTAGACTTAATCATGGTGATTTGCCCAATGCCAGTGTAGATAATGGGGAGGACGCTGATACTGAAAGTAAGTCCATACCTGTTGGTGAAAGTGATGTCGCAAATGCTTCTGTGGCCTCTGATAATTGTGCAATGGAAGGTGATTATGCTTCAGAAGTGGGTGCTTTGCGTGTTCTTAGTTTGCAGGATTGGCCAAATATCGTTTATGATGTTAGTTCGCAAGATATATCTGTTCACATTCCGTTGCATCGCTTACTCTCATTACTTCTGCTTAAAGCCTTGAAAATATGGGATGGGGATACAACTGCATCCAATGAAAAAGCTGCTGCTTTTGCTTATCAGCCATCAGTGCCCTACTCCAACTTTTTTAAGTGCCTTTTGGGTCTTTGTAGTCCAGTGGGTTTTTCTGCTCTTGTCTTGGAGCATCCTTTACGTATTAGTGTGTTCTGCGCTGAGGTTCACGCTGGAATGTGGAAGAAGAATGGGGATGCAGCCCTCGTATCTCGTGAATTGTATCGTTCAGCTCGGTGGTATGTGGTCTTC
This sequence comes from Syzygium jambos, assembly GCA_031216235.1. Classification (NCBI taxonomy): domain Eukaryota; kingdom Viridiplantae; phylum Streptophyta; class Magnoliopsida; order Myrtales; family Myrtaceae; genus Syzygium; species Syzygium jambos. The sequence continues at coordinate 9,720,740 of CM062220.1, forward strand.
ATCTTATGTGATTTACACGCCAGAGTGACAGACATTCCTTCTAACTCAATGTTGATTTTCCTATATGATTTTCCTACTTTTATTCATTACAGATTCCTATAGGGCATGGCGATTCCTAATTTTGCTTTTCTGCAGGTCCGAGCAAGGTTTGGAGCTTGACCTATTCCTGATGCAGTTCTGTGCGGCCGTAGCCCCTGCTGATCTTTTCGTCAGCAGAATAATAGAACGTTTTGGGTTATTGAGTTACCTCTCTCTTAAGCCTGCACGGGATAGTGAGTATGTACATACTTTCTTGAATCGCACATGCATGCCTTTGTTAAATAACATCTCGACCGGTTTTAGATCAGGAGAATTGTAAGATTTGCATTTTTATGAACAAGTAGGATAGCTTTATTTGGATATTGAATTTTGCCGTGAGTCTCGATATATCTTCTAGTAGAATGAATGGCCTGAAGTTGCTTTGTGGTCCCTCTTTTTTGGGCCTATTGTTAAGCTGCCCATCAGCCCTTGGTTTATTCTCTCAGAAAAAAGCAGCGGAGGGATTCTTGGGCTTGTAACAAATTCTCATAGAAGGAGTAGGAATTGGCCATGTCTTAGAAATTTGAGCTTCATTGTGTCGTATTCCTTTTCTGTTTTCTTTCAAAGTTTCAATCACTGATAAAGGTGATACACATTAGAGCATTTGGCCAGTGGATAGATGTTTCAAAAGAACCCTGCATGTTCACTTATGGTTATCGAGCATTATACAATCTGTTCTTTAGGACTTTGTGCTATGGCCCTTTTCATAAAAAATCCTTTTGGATAGTGCATAAAGTAATCATTTATATCATTGTTGTCATCTTCATTTTGTGTGAGTAATTCACTTGTCAAAATTGTTCCTCACTCTGAACATGCTACAACCAACTCCTGGCCACTAGCTTCTAGAATGACAAGTCATCTGGGTTTAAGAAGCCAGTAAAGAGCTAATCTGTATGGGCTGGAAGTCGAAGTTCCCCTAGGTTCTAGCTTGTCGATTCGGCTTGTGAGCAGAAATAATGATAAAAATTAGTTTTACATCTTAAACCATGAAATGTCTAAAATACAATATTTTGTCGTTTTTGAGTAAAAGACGTAAAATGGTAGTTTCAAACGTAGAGCTTCTACGTACTACTACATCCAATAATACTTGCTACCGAAGTCAAAAGCCACATGCTGCAGCTACATCAAAAAAGGCCCCAAGGGTTTTGGTGCTTGCAGCCAAATGGCTTTTCATCTAATTGGTGAATAGAAGGGAGAATGCAAATGGATGATGAGGAAAAACTAAATGACGATTACTTTGATGCCAATGATTGGTCATACATTCTGGCGTGAGTTGTGTCATCGGTGATCTTGGTGGAACTGATGGGCTGCAGAAGATATGCTGCTTTAAGGGTGGTTATAAGTATCAGGATGCTTAAGTTAGTGAAAGAGAGGGGGGCTATGTACCAAACGTCTGATATGTATACTTGCATATTGTCAGCTTTTCCTTGTACATTAGCCAGTAATTGTAAGATTGGTACTTAGTCTTCTCACCTACTTGTTAATGAATTGCCATGCTTATTAAATAAAGGGAATGGTTTTTGATAGTGCTCCTCTTGTACGAGTTCTAGGCCATAGAAATCTATTAGAAATTGGAAGTAGTCAGGTTTCATTAGTCCACCTATGAAAATGAGAAGACTGAATTTCTAATTATATTGCCTTTTCCTTTTAATTCGTCCTTGGCTTGTCCAAAAATTGCTTTAGAGAATGTTTGTGAGATGAATATTTAATGTAAATATCCCATTCTTGTGTTGTTGGTTTGGGGGTTCCAATGGAGATTGTAGTGAGAAAATTATGAAGCTTCTGATGGTAGATGATTGCTACTGGTGAAAGTGAATAGTTATCTACTTATCATTCGTGGTTCCTCTGAATCAGTGTGCACAACCATTTGTTCCAAATGCTTAAGGACGTAAATGAAGATGTTGTTTCATATCCAGAAGTTCTAGCACTTCCTCTGACATGGGGATTTGACATAGGTTCAAAAATTGAATTTTTTTAGGGTAGGGATGGTAATGGGATGGGATGGGATTTGGGACAACTGATCCTGTACCCCCGTCCCACTAATTTTTGAGTATTTCCCAAGCTCGTCTCAAACCCTCTATGGTTTTTTGATGAAATCCCACCCCGTCGCCACTTAAATTACCTGGTTGGTTCTCAACAAGTCTCAATGTCTCTACAATTGTTATTTTCTCCTATATAATTTTGTAATGAAAAAAATTGTTAACACAATGTAAATAGTAAACCTTGTGAGTACACATCCACCATTGTGGAAATCCAAATTATGTAACCAATTCAATTTCAAATTCTTGTATTAATAGAACATGATGTATAAACTATGAATGTTCAAAAGAACATTCATAGTTCTTACCAAAAAAAACTATGAATGTTCAAAAGAATGTAAATGGGCATAAGTAATTTCTATTATCTTTGTATATAATTAAATAGGGGACCTTCTATTCATTAGAAAAGTAAAACTGTTGTAGTAAAATGGCTCTTGGGTTTGGATTACTTGTGAGACAAATGACAAACCTGTCACAAACCTCATGGGGTTCTGTAACTAATATCCCCAACCCGTCCTGCAACCTGTTTAAGCTCTATTGCAGATTGAGTCAGGGTGGCCACTCTATTAAACCCAACCCATTGCCATCTCTAGTTAGGGGTGGGGCGGGTTTAGGAGTGTGTAGAGTGGGACCTCATTCTAAGCTGCTCGTTCCTAGTTTTTCAAATTGTACCAAAAACCGAACCATGCACTTGCCCTTTTTCTATGGTCTGGCCACTTTCTCATGCCGTGTTTACAATCGTGGGACCATTTTCCACTTATTTGTAAATTTAAGCTTATAGAACAATCAATTATGCACTTTTGAAGCCCCACGTCCAGAATTGGAATCCTTGTAATCTCCTATAATCAAATTATGGTTTTCCTTCTTTACAGCTATCATGTTTTTTTTTGAAAGTTTGAGCTTTCAGATAATTGGAAGTGAATTGGTAGTGGTCCTATAATCCTCAACGGATCCTATTAATAAGAAAGTCTTGTTAGGTGCTATATATAATACATGTGTATACACCTGTCAACAATTGTAATTTATCTACTTGCCTTGTTTTTGATACGGTAAAATTACATATTAATATCGCACTTTTTTTTAGCATCCTCTATGTTCACGTGCATGTGCATGCAATTTTGAGTGAGAGACTTCAGATGTAGGAGAACCAACATTTTTTTTTTTGGATTTTTTTTTGGGGGGGGGCCAGGGGAAGGGAGTTCTTAATCTTTGGACGGGTTGGCTTGGGCTTTCACATTGTTATCTATTCTGATTGTCCATCCAATATGGAAATGTGGCTTCTTGTGTTAAGGCTGAATGATATGGATTTTCAGGTATGAACCGGTTCTAGTAGAGGAAATGCTTACTCTTATAATCCAAATTGTTAAAGAAAGGCGATTTTGTGGACAGACTACAGCTGAAAGTTTGAGAAGAGAGTTAGTTTACAAGTTAGCCACTGGAGATGCCACTCGGAGTCAACTTGTGAAGTCACTCCCCCGTGACCTGGCTAAGTTTGAGGGTCTGCAGGAAATTTTGGATACTATTGCTTCATATTCCAATCCTTCTGGCCTTAATCAGGTATTTTTAACACTCGCACACACTCTCTCTCTACCAGCCTTTGACAGATATCATCCTAATATGTCGCTTTTTTTGTAGGGTACATATTCACTGCGATGGTCATGCTGGAAAGAACTGGATTTGTATCACCCGCGTTGGAACTCAAGAGAATTGCAACTTGCAGAAGAAAGATATGCACGCTTTTGCAGTGTTTCAGCGTTAACTGCTCAGTTACCTAGGTGGACCTACATATATGCACCTTTACGAGGAATAGCTGGAATAGCTACTTGTAGAGTGACCCTTCAATTAATCCGCTCAGTGCTATTTTATGCTGTTTTCAGTGATAAGGCATGTGACTCACGTGCACCTGACGGTGTCCTGATTGTTGCATTGCACTTGCTCTCTCTAGCTGTAGATATTTGTTTTCAGCAGAGAGAGTCCGGAGATAGAACATGGCTCAATGTAGATCAAAATTCCATGCTATCTTTTGTTGCTGAAGAAATTAATGAGGGATTATCTTATGGTGTTGGCAAACTCAGCTTATTATCTCTACTTGTTTTGCTGATGATGTTACATAAGAAAGAGAGAGTTGGCAATCAGACGGATGCATATGGGTCCAATCTTTCACATATGATTGAAAGCTTATTGAAACGAATTGCTGAAATCGATCCTTACTGTATGAATGAGTTGCAACAGCTAGCCCCGGAAGTGTTCAATCAAGTACCGCAGTCTGTCCTAGACAGTGGTAATGGAAGTTCAGGATCTCCTTCTAATGAAGGGAAACACAGAGCCAAAGCTCGCGAAAGGCAGGCTGCTATAATGGTAGGGATGTGAGACATTATCTATGCAGATAATCTTTTCTGCTTGCTTGGTGTAATAAGTAAAATATAGAGCCATGCATGTTAATAGAGACTTGGTCTAAGTTAGTTGAAGTTGGCTGTTGTTGTCATGTTCAAAATAGCTGTAGTGTTTGTGTGATGTTTAATCTGTCCACGGTGCTCTGTGGTCTACATACATGTATATTTCAAGTCATTATTTTGTTATACATGAGGTGTTAAAACTACATGACTCTGGGCAAACTTCATCTCAAAAAGTATTTTAGATGAATTGATATATAAATAGGAAGAGTATATGGCTTGATCCAATAAACTTAAGCTTTTAATGGAGCGAATATGATGTTACAGGACGGTCAAAGATTGGTGGTTGGAAAATAAATGTGCTAAATTTGTTGGAGCATGTTTCCAGCAAAAATAAATTTGTTGCATATAAGACTAAAGTTTGCTCCATAGGTTGCTGTATTACCAGCACAAATTTGCTTCAACCTATTTGGCTTATTGAAGTTTGTTTTGCAGGCAAGAATGAGAGCTGAGCAGTCCAAGTTTCTAGCAAGCATTTCAACTGATGAGGGCTTATCCTCTGCAGAAGAGGCAACTCGTTCAGCTGCTGTTAGTGAGAGCAGAGAATCTGTTCAAGATGTTTGCTCTCTTTGCCATGATTCTAATCCAGAGAATCCTCTCTCTTTCTTAATTTTTCTCCAGGTAACAAGTTATATATATTTTTTGTTTCTTCATCTCTTCTTAAATTAATATTTGTTTTTGTTCCTGATATAAGAAATCTAGGCTGCTAAGTCTTGTTGAAAGAGGATCCCCATCATGGGATATGGTTCAACGGCCAGAGAAGGAAACAATGCAGATCGAGAAGAACAAGGAATCTGAACAAAGTGGAGTTGAAGTTACGGCGGCTAGTCATGCAGAAGTAGTTCCACCTTCTAAGTTAGTGCAGTTGGTTCGCAATACTATAAATAAATTCATGCATAATGCCCAACCTTCTGAAGTCAATGCTTTCATGGAGTTTATCAGGGCTGGCTTCCCTTTGTTGAGAAACCTTGAAGTGCCGCAGATGTCTAACAATAAAAAGGAAAGCACTGTATATATGTTTGAGACTCTAGAGGAAGATATGTACCGAATGGTTCGAAGGGGAGTTCATAACAATGCACATCTCCTAGAGTCAGTTGAGGGAGATAAAAATATCTCAACATCTCAAGAGGTTGCAGGAGATTTTGAAGATGATGAAACTGTTCTGCTTGCAAAGTATATAGCTTGCCTTTCTGGAGATAGAGCAAAAGATCCGTCAGCTTCTGAACACTTGCACATTGATGAGACCTCAGTAGAAAATGCTAAACAAGGGTTAGCATATGATGGATTTGGTCCAGATGATTGTGATGGAATATTTCTTTCTTCCTGTGGTCACGCCGTGCATCAGGGATGTCTGGAACGTTATCTATCTTCATTGAAGGAAAGGTTAGTTCTGCTAAAAATTTCTTTTCTCATCCTTTGTTTGGTGATATGATTGTGATGGTGGTTAGGTTTCATTGTCATTGATGGCAACCGGAGCATAGAAAATGATTGACATTGATGGCAACCGGAGGATAGAAAATGATTGACTGGTGCATGTGTTATTTGGGTTGGAGGTTTAAGAAATGTCCCATTATGCATGAGTTTAAAATTCTGCTACATCAGATCTTAGCTATGGCATGCCTTGATAGAAAGTTTATATACTGGCCAGTAGTGGCTGCTTTGTAGTGGAAGCAGCGGCTGCTGATAATGCTCCTGTTGCTATGATGGTGAGAAAAATGTTTTGGGTCAATAGCGGATGTTGTTGGCACTATGCAGTGATAACACCTGTCACCTGACAAGTGTCATCACCGTTATCACAACATCGAAAAAGGGAAAAGAAGACAAGAATGTTGATGAACATACTTGACCTCTAAGGACGAGTGGCTATATTGCGACACTTCAGTAACTTATGCCAAAAACATTATGAGCTTTTTTGTTTTGATTTGGATAAATGAAAGCAAAAATTACTTCTTTGCTCTACTGCCAATTTTAATTTATTATTCAAATTCTTAAAGATAGTATATGTGAATTACGTGTCAAAATTAGCATATGGAGATAGTTTTAGGTATTTTGGGTTTAAAATGTCAAAATGCGTCAGCTGCAAAATTTAAATGAGGAAAATGTAACAAAGATGAAAGTAATTCCAGACAGATTTGCATAAAAGTTTTCTAGTCTCGTTAAAGTTTGTTTGGAGGGAATCTAACTTTTAACTTTTTTTCTTTTTTTTTTTAAATCTTGCGGCTCATACCTTTTGACTATTTTGCAAGAAACACCAAAAAATAATTCAGAATTTATAGATTTTAGCTGATTGATTTGCATATCATTTTTCACAATACTTTAAACTGAAATAATTTTTTGCACTGGAGTTTTGACCAAAAAACCCAAAAAAACCAAGCCATGAGTTGCTATAAGCACAACAAATGCACCTTCTAATCCCCAATAGTTAATTTATGATTCTTCTTCACGTGCTATCATTTTGAAAATAAATGCATATTGTGATGGCTATCTGCTTTTTGGCAGCTGCTATACTTGCATTGGCGAGTTTCTGCTATTGTGAACCTTGCTTAATTTTAATATGGTAATTTCTTTTTGTTAGACGTGGTGTGAGTTTTTCTTTCATCCGGGGTATGTTAACACAGCTTAAACTTCGTGAAGTTGTCTGTAGTAGAACGTGATATAGGATTGTGGGTAACAGAAGTTGAATGTACCACATTTCTGCTTTGAAGTTTAAATGTACCACATTTCTGCTTTGAGGATTTTGATGCACTTTAATCTTAGTTAGGTCAAGTTTAAGTGTCTTTAATTTCAGGCCGAGAAATTGTCATGCCACATTGGAAGTTCTGGCATTTGCCTATGATCATGGTATATAAGAGTGGTTGATTAGTTTCGTACAAATTGAAAAATTCTGCAAGATTTATTCACTAATGTGTTGCAAGACTAATAGAATGTGCTGATAGGTTGCGCAAAGCAAAATGCCGAATCATTACCTAGCTAGTTGTTTGCATCTTGTGGGAAAGGGATCAGTTTGAGTAATTAACCTGCCAAAAAATGATTGGTCATCTATCAACTTTGTGGGCAACTTTTTGATAGTGTTTCAGCCTTAAAAGGTGACATGAAGTTTCTTTTCTTGTGAAGCTTCAGACATTGTTCAAATTGTTGTCCTTGTCTTGCTGTGTTTGGTGAACCTTGTGGATATTGTCAGCTTGATGACTGTAATCCCAGTGGACCTTTGCTTAAAGCAAATCTAATTGTTATCAAATTCTTTGTTGTGCTTAGCCAATCAATTAGCAGTCTCCTTTTTCATGCGTACCGCTCTTTCCTGACAAAGTTGACTTGTTCCTGAAACAATTGTTGCAGACATACAAGAAGAATTATCTTTGAAGGAGGGCACATTGTTAATCTCGATAAGGTGCATGTCCTTTAACTCTCCTTTTTTTTTATGCTTAGGCTGCATAAGCTAGTCATCTCATTTCTCATAACCACCAAGTTCTTAGTGCTGTTGATCGATGTTTATATTGGATTTAGATACTTGCGTTGCTTACAGTAGATTTTGTCTTCATTAAATTATAAAAGACACTGTCGAACACCTATAATCATAGCCAGAGAGTCCCTATCTTATTTTGTCTTCGTTATTTGGCAGTGTTTTTCCCCCTTAATCGTAGCCAGAGAGCTGGAATGACTTTTCTTGGATGAGGGACGAGGTCCATTTGTATTTCTTCAAGCTTTCCTATCAATCTTATTGCCTTCAACCAGTAGGCTTTAAGACTACACTCTGTGACTTTGAAACTTTTTTCAATTTGATACACCCTAAAAGTTAACCCGGCACAGCCAACGTGGGGAGCTTTTGTATTCTTGCCAATATTGCGAGTTTTTTTATAAATGCAAGAGAAAAAACTGATGCCATTACGGACAACCTTCGTCTAAATAGCAAGGATTTCTTTTTTTTTCTTTTTTTTTTCTTTTTTGGGAAGGGGGGTGTTTAGAAAGAAAAGACCAATGATTTAATCTGATTTTACCTAGAGGGAAAACGTACATACTTCAGCAGATGTGATTGTTAGATTCTACTCCGGTTCACCATGTTTTGTGCCTTAGAGATTGTAGATACTTAGTACATGATGCAGGAGAATTAGTTTGCTAGTTTTTATTTCCGAGGAGACAACACTCAAGGAGGGCATTTTTAGGACGGTCTAGGACTACTAGTGGAAATGCTAATAAGGATAAAATAGTTTCAACGGGAAACTCACCGGTAGGAACTGATTGTGAATATAAAAAAGGGAAAATACCACCAAAAACCCCAAACTATGTCACTTATGACAAATTTATCCTGAATTTTTTTTTGTGATGCGAAAAATTCCAAACTATGTCACTTGTGACAAATTTATCCTGAACTTTTTTTTGTGACGCGAAAACCCTAAATTATGCTACTTGTGACACATTTACTCTACAATATTTTGGCCCATGGGCATTTTCTTCTTTTTCCTTTTTCTGTTTTTTTTTCCTTATTTTTTCCTTTTCTTCTCTCTCTTACCTCCGCCGGCCATGGCGGAGGGAAGCCGGCGAGGGCTGCCTTCGCCGGCGTCGGGCGAGGGCAGCCTTGCCCGATGCCGGTGAGGGTTGCCCTTGCCAACCCTCGCCAGCGTCGGGTAGGGCAGCCCTCGCCCAACGCCGGCGAAGGTCACCCTTGCCCGATGCCGGCAAGGGTCACCCTCGCCGGATCCGGCGAAGGCAGCCCTCGCCGGCTTCCCTCCGCCATGGTCGGCTAAGGGAAGAGAGAAAAATAGAAAAAAAAAGGAAAAAAACAGAAAAAGGAAAAAGACGAAAAAGCCCATGGGCCAAAGTATTGTGGGGTAAATGTGTCAAAAGTGGCATAGTTTGGAGTTTTTCGTGTTACAAAAAAAAGTTTAGGGTAAATTTGTCATAAGTGGCATAGTTTGGGGTTTTTGGTGGTATTTTCCCTGTAAAAATTAGATCATATTTCTTTTGCTCTTTGAAATTTGATCTTCTTGTTCCCTGTAAAATTTGTTTATGTTAATATATTCCCTGAGCTTCACACTGGTTTAAATTGCATTTTTCCTACTTTTTGGCTACAAGTTACAGTGGTTCACTCTCTTTCGTATTTGAATTTGGACAAGTCGGACAAATCTTTTGACACCAATTTACATTCCATACTTGGTCATTAAAATAAAGTCAAGAACTTCAAATCAGTCGAGCGAGATATGATTCTGCTCAAAAAGCAAGTGGCACTAAGTAATAAATTGAGCAAACTAGTAAGGCTTTGTCTGGATGTTTTGTTTTCCTTTTTTTATTTGGTGTTTTTTGGGTGGGGGTTGAATGAGGCAAAATATTAATGGGAACAAAATGAGACTAGAACCAAACTTATTGTGTAAAAAAATGATTTTTCCTAAACACCGATGATGATGTAAATTTTTCATGGTTATGTTCTAAGTCTAAAGAGCACAAAAGTTACTTTTATTTACATATTCTTTTTGTTGTGGGGGAAGGGGTCTGTATTTTATTCTTACTTCAACCTATTATGTGAATTGACTGTCTTTTAATATTACAATCCATATCATGAACTGTTGACGCTTTGAACATGTCTGTTTGTCTTGATTTATACTTCTCTTGTAAGTTCTATACTAATATATGTTTCTTCTCATGTTAGGGTGAATTTCTATGCCCTGTTTGCCGTCGTCTGGCAAATTCAATCTTGCCTGCCCTACCGGGTGTTGGTCAAATGTTGTGGAAGCAATCAGCGAGTTCATCTCCCAATTCTTCGCAATGTCCTTGGCCTGGTGCAAGCAGTGACACAACTTCGCTTCATTTACCGGAAGCCTTGTGCCTTTTGCAATCTACAGCCGATTTAGTAAAGAAGGGGGAACTTTTTAAAGCTTTTCCTCTTCATAGTAACTCTAGCTTAAGATCAAAACTTGAATTGCTCTGTGATCTGCTATCTAAGATGTATTTTCCAGGCCAACAGAAAAGATCATCTAGGACTGCTAAGGCAACTTGCTCAGTTATCATGTGGGATACTCTTCGTTACTCGCTTATATCAACAGAAATTTCTGCTCGTAGCGGAAGGACGTCTCTCACCCCAAATCTTAGCCTTAGTGCCTTGTTCAAGGAAATTTCATCTGCTGGGAAGTTTGTTTTCTCCTTGTTTTTGAGGGCCATTCAGAGCATGAGGACTAAGGATACCCTAGACGTTCTTCAAAGATTTAGAGGCATTAAGCTCTTTGCAGATTCAATCTGCTTTGGCATTTCGACGGATCGCCCATTTTCTCCTGATGGCAAAGAAGGTAATTCCTTATTATATGATTAAAGTGTTATATTTGTTGTCTTTCTTTCTGCCCCATTTTACTGTATTATAGTAGTCAGGCGTACTCTGTAAGGGATGCTTCTCCTCTATTTCTTTAAGCTGTCTGTGTTATCTTCCTTGCTCTTCATTAAGAACATGTCACGAACGCATTTATGGAAATGGTGCAAAATCCAGGAAATACATTGGCTAATTTAGTCCATTACTTAATGAATCTTAGAGAATCAAATTATATCTTTTTATCATCTTTATATGTCTTGCTAGCTTGAGCCGTTTATATCCCAACCCTTGACTGATTACGGATATACTTGTCGTATATCTATATGATTGATCCTTGTTTTCTCTTCTCCTCATGACAACAGTTTTGTCTTATTTATTTTTTCATTTGGTATATTCAGTATGTTGAAGGGTGAGGAGAAATTTAATATGCTTAATTTCTAAGTTTTTATCTTTTTTACTCATCTGTATCTTTCTATACTGATGGGCTGTTAAGTTTTAAATTAACGGCTCATATTTATCTGTATCTAAATAATGTTTGTTGCATCAGATTAAACTGGAAACTTGCTTTTTTCCCAGTGCAAAACTATTAAGAAGGCCACATCAGCCTTTTTGGAGGTTTTTTTTTTTAGTTTTTGATGGGGAATTGAGGTGGGAGTAGCGTTGGGGGTGCTTCTCTTCTTTTATATGAATAGGTCTGGCATTTTCTTTGCAACTAATTCACTATCCTACCATCAAGTATACTAACAATTCTTCCCCATGGTATTGCATGTGCTTGATATGTATTGATTCGATTTGGTTTGGTTTTTGGTTAGGTTTCGTGGGATTTGCAAATTAAGCAAAATTTGTCGGTTTGAACATTTCGAACAACAATAACCATAATCAAAATAAAAGTTAAACCAATCTAAACTTAAACATCATTCATGGCATTCTCATCTTATATGGAAAAACTATGTATGTTCTATTGAATATACAAAGAATAGGAGATGTTTTCTATCCGAGGAAATGTCTATCTATAGTATCATGTAAATGTTGTTTAAACTCAAACTCATAAGATTATAATTGAATTTCTTTTTTATATTTTAATACGGACATTTTGGGGTTATCTATCTTAGGATGCGTATGGTAACCATTTTGTTTCTCTGTTTTTCTATTTTTCTGTTTCCGGGAACAGGAATCTGTTTGGTAATGCAATTTCATTTTTTTTTATTTTCAAGACAAATTTTTAGCCCCAAAATAGGTTTGGAATAGAAATGAGAAGTATAAATTTTCTACTTTCTATTTCTAGAACAAAATCATAAATAAAAACTCTTACTTTCCACCACCACCACCTCCTCTCCCTCCACCACCACCAATGTCACCCCTCCACCTCCACCACCCCCTCCCCCTCCTCCACCTCCCTCGACCTCCTTAAGCGCCACCTTGCCATCAAGAACTTCTGGCATGCCAATGAGGAGACCCATCGCCCTGGCCGGCGATGCTGCCATCAAGCACGGCTATGTCTTCTTATCCGAGGCCCACTTCATCGTCGCAGCCGACCTCAAGGCGATTGATGACCTATTGAGTTACCACAGCAACAACTGCTTTAAATACGACATTCGGAAAAGGCTGTGGGACAAGGCCAAGAGGGACTTCATGAGGTTCTTCATCAAGGTCGGGTGGATGAAGAAGTTGGACATGGAGGTTGAGCAATACAATTATAGGTCATTCCCAATTGAGTTAATGTGGGAGTTAAAGGAGGACACTCCTAAGGGTCAATAGCCACTCACCTCTGCCCTGAGAGGGAAGAAGAAGAAGAAGAAGAAGAAGAAGAAGAAGAAGGGGGAGGAGGAGGTGGAGAAGAGGCAAAGAACAAGCTCCTTCAACAATTAAGAACAGTGGGTTGTTGAAGGGGTGGAAGGACAAGAATGCCTCCTTAAAGCCAAAACCCAAAAGGGTGTTCAAACCAAGCTACAATAAACTTGTCCAACTATAGGCATTCTTCGCTAAGGAATGTCATTGAAAGATCATTTGTGACATTAAAGAATCGCTTTTTCATTTTGAGGCACATGCCTTTATTTACAATTCGAAAGCAAGCACTTATTGTAATTGCATGTTGTGCTATGAATAATTACATCCGTGATCAAAACAAGAGGGATAAGAACTTTTCTCTATATGAAGATCCGGAGTACCCATTTGGATCTATAAAAGATGAGGTTACAGATGATGGATCGACTGAGGGAACATAAATTATAGAAATTGTCGTTATCAAATGAATTTCTGTTCTGGAAACAGAAATTTTGTGTCGTTATCAAACACGTTTCTTTACTTAGAAACTCGTCCAGGGAATAAAAATAAAAAATTTCTGGCCAGAAATTGTTTCTAGAAACAGAATGGTTACCATTCATGCCCTTATAGTTTTGTTCGTAAAAATGTCAAACTAAAATCAATTCAAAATCATCAATTAATTGACTTGTTAAATCTTAACAGTACTTCTTAATCGGACATGGAGTAGTAAAATTAGGTAGGCTCTGATATCGTGGTATGTTAATGGAAAAATCTTAATTTCCTTAGCGATATTTGAACAGTGCAATATGTACATCTCTGATAGTCTATATATCAATGCAAAAATGGATTGGAGACAGAACCGATAGTTTTTTGGACCCGATTCTTTTAAAACTAGAATAGAAGTTCTAAATATTCTTGTATTATGGAAACCTTGTCTACTTTTAGTTCGTCTTCTCCCTTATTTGATGCCTGATTCTAGAAAATGATTAGCTTTGCTTATTTAAGGGTGCTAACTCCCCGTCAAAATTCTATCTGGAAAAATAAATGAGACAAAACATATGAGAGATCCGATACTTCTCTTGTGCATGTGGTGGAGATTACTCTTACACTTAGTTTGGATGGAGTGAATAGAAGAGAATGGAAAGGATATGGATAATGTCCTCAGACGAGAAAAAAGAAGATGGGAAAGGATTTGATTTGTTGTTGTTTAGATACTTACGAAAGAAAAGAAAGAAAACGAAGGGGATTTGACCATTTCATGTTTGGTTGAAGAAGTGAAAAGAATGGAAGGGAGTCTAATTATATTTATATGACTCTCTTGTCCTCCTTCATAGATAGTATAGATGAAAATTAATACTAAATTAACTCATGCTATAGAACACTCATTTAAAAAGATTGAAGGGTCACTCTCTTGTCCCTTTGCTAATACGACTTTTCATCACTGCTTCCATTTTTACGAGTCATCTAGAAAGGAAGAAGTGGGCGAGCTTTTAAAAATGAGGAAAGTTCTAATGGTGATGTAGAGGATGGTTTGCCTGCCGCCTTAATTTTTGTCATTGTGGTGGCAGATCCTTCAATGCCAAGTCTTAATGAATTTCCAATGTATTTTCTAACTCCTAAGTTGCAAATGGGAGGCACCCCCTTGGTGCTCTTTAATGTGCTTGAAAAAAATTAGCTCTCTCACATTCACTTCGAGCATGGGCGATTACTTTTTTATGATTATTACTACTTACTATTATTCTAGAACCTAGGGACTGGGAAGAGTAAGAGGAAATAGGATATATAATTTTTTCCTATTTTCATTTAAGCTTTGGTTTTCAGAGTTTGAAGGGAATGAATGAAAAGAAAGAACTGGAGAGGACCACATTTCTGCTCCTCATTAGACTTCTCCAAGGAGCACCTCTCTACATATATGTTATTAAATAAGTTAGATTGGATTAGATTAGCTTTTTGTTATGTTGATTTTGCTTTCTAATCTCTTACCATTTTTATTCTTTCTTCGGTTGGTTCTCTTTCCTGATGTCCTTTTAATTCCCTGAATTAGGGTAACAGCCATGACTTGAGAAAGCTTTTTAATTTGTTCCTTTGTTAGTTGATTCTATATGACATCATTTTTGTATCTGTTTGAAATGAGATAAGATTTGGTTGTACAGTCATCGTGCTCATATAGCATTGGACAAGCAGCTAAAATAAGTAGTTGGGCCATGTTGCTAGTTTTCACTTCATCGCTTGATTTCTTGTTGAATTTCTTGGGTCTTCACTTCATAGGCAGTATGTTGTGTACTTTGGAAGATTTCAAGGGGGAATCACTACATCCTGATCTTCATTTCTGGAAACGAGCTGCCGATCCTGTCCTTGCTCATGACCCTTTTTCATCTCTGATGTGGGTTCTCTTTTGTCTCCCTTGCCCCTTCCTGCTATGCGAGGAGTCCCTATTATCACTTGTGCACCTTTTCTACATTGTCTCCATCACTCAGGTTTGTTATTGGCATCCATTTTCTTTTACATTGGCATTTGGAGCTCTATTTGTTAGTTTTCTTTTTCTTTTTTCTTCTTTTTTTGGTGCAGTGGCATATAGTTGTTGCAATGTGGTTGGATTCTTAAGTTTTAATTTTATGGATATGCAGGCTATAATTTCATTTTGTGGGAAACATAGGGGTGAGATGGATGAATTAGGCTTTCATAATGGTATGGTCAGTGACGTCTGCAAATTTATGAAAGAGTCTGGATGTGATTTCGAGTATGCTGTTTCTGACCGTGTCGATCCATCATGGGGCATTGACAATGTAGTCTGTAACTTGAGCTTACCTTATTTGCGGAGATGTGCATTGCTGTGGAAGCTTCTGAACTCGTCTGCCCATAGCCCATTCTTTGATAGGGGTAATGATTCAGATGGGCCTTTTTATGCTGCCCATTTCTCAGACAGTTCTGTGGAGCTCAATGAGATTCAAACGCTTGAGAAGATGTTCAAGATCCCCTCGATTGATAAGATATATAAAGATGAAAAGCTCCGCTTTTTTGTCTTAAGGTGGATTCGTCATCTCTGCAACGAGGCTCAACTTAGTAGGATCACTTGCATTGCACGCTGTGTCCCTGCAGTTCCTTTTAAGCTGATGCAACTACCCTACCTATACCAGGACCTTTTGCAGAGGTTTGTTTGGATGGTGAATACTTTCAAGAATTTGACACTTTTTTTTCCCATCCTTTTCTGCCTGCTAGTATACATCGTTCATGTTGCAAATGTATGAACAGGTATATTAAGCAGCAATGCCATTACTGCAATACTGTTATAGAGGAACCCGCATTGTGCCTGCTATGTGGTAGAATATGCTCGCCAAGCTGGAAATCATGCTGCAGGTTTTCTCAATTCACCTCAGTTAGCAGTACATAGTTTGGATGGAGATATACTGTTTCACTGGAATCATAAGTTTTAATCTCGAACTTAATTGACCTTGTCTATTCTTTTCCTGAAGGAAAAGTGGATGCCAAAGTCATGCATTTGCCTGTGGTGCTGGTATTGGAGTATTCTTGCTGATCAGGGTATGACTACTTGCTATCTGTGGATTTGTGGGAAGTCCCACTTAAGACCTCTCTGTCTCTGTCTCTGTCTCTGTCTCTCCCTCTCCTTATTTACTTTGTGGACTTTCTTTTTCTTGTTGCAGAGGACGATGATTTTGTTCCAAAGGTCTGCACGTCAATCAGTATGGCCGTCTCCGTACTTAGATGCGTTTGGGGAAGAGGTTAGCTTTTTTACCTGGATGTGGTTTGGATTTTTTATTCTTGGGTGGAAGCTTAAATCTCGTGTTTTCACTGAAGCTAATTTTCTTTGGGACTGGCCTATTATCTGCAAGAATTATGTTTGAGTAGCTTTTCTCTAATTTGCTATGGTGTGGCTTTGCAAGATCTTAGCAGAAGGATATAAATGTTGATTTTTTTTTAGGCAGAGAATCATTTAGGATGTGTTTTTAGAGGCTTTGGTCTTTCTTCTTTCGGTTCAATCTTTTCTTGTACCATTTAGAACACGTAAACATTGACATGTAGGATCATTTTTGGAGTGTTTCCTGTTCCATTTTTAAATTTCAGAATTTTCTTATTTGGTGGGGAAGCAATGTTTCAGTGGAAAAGAAAGAACTTTTAAGAGTTTTTAATCTCACTACATTCTTCAGTTCATCAAAAGAGCATGTTACTTTGTTGCCATGGCTTGAGAGTATGTCTCTGTTTGTTTCAATGGAAGAGCAAGAACTTTAGAAGTTTTTAAACACACTATAGTCTTCAGTTCATCAAAAGAGCGTGTTACCTTGTTGCCTTGGCTTGAGAGTATCGTCTCTCTTTATGCTGTTTTCAGTTCTTTAAATGTGTCATCAAATAGTTCGGAGTGACTTGATAATTGCAATTACTCATGCTGTCTTCTGTTTCAATTGGCTTCACTACTCTTTGTAAAGCGTATAATGTACATGTAGTTTCATTAGCTCTTTTCCCGTAAAGTGATGGATCTATATACATCTTTGAGAGATGGCTGCTGGACGGTGAATTAAGTCATTGTTTGGTATTCTGGATGATGGCATCGTGCATGCTTGTCCACGACTCATATGATACATACTTTTTTGTTTGAATTTGATTGATGATGAAAGTAATTTCCTGGACAACTTGCAAAAACGAGGTCAAATCTTGGCTAATAGGTGTTGCCTGAAACTGTTGATTGTTTATTGATGTGCTGTGGTTGGTCATGAATGCTTTTGAATTTGGCTTTGTCAGTTGTGGGCATTAAGCAGGCCAGTGCAAAGACTGCAAGAAGAGCTGAGAGCTTTGCAGGGCATATGTATGAAAAGAGAAAAGATTCAGTTGATCCCCCAAGTGACTTTTTTGACTGATTTGGCGGGAATGAAACTGGAGATTTATCGATAATACATAGTCATTTTGTAAAAATTAGGGACTCTTGGCTTTTTTTTCTTTTTTTTTTATTTCATGGGTATGCACAGAGTTTGAGTGTTAATACAAATGCCGTTCTAGACGGGGACAAAGCATTGGGATTAGACGGTTTCACTTTGGCTTTTTTCAGGGAGTAGTGGGCAGTAGTGAAAGGTGACTTGATGAAGGTTTTTTGAGGATTTTCATGTGAGAGGTGGATTTGTCTGTAGAATCAATGCTACTTTTATCACTTTCGTTCCTGAAAGAGGCAGTGCACTTAACATCAAGGATTTCCGCCCTATTAGTTTAGGGAGCATTGCGCACAAAATTCTCTTTAAAGTGCTTGCAAAGAGATTAGAACGTGCAATGCGGTGGGTCCTTTTCAGAGTGCTTTTGTTGAAGGAAGACGCATTTTAGATGCAGCTTTCATTGCACATAAGTTAGTGGATTCCCAACTAAAGGCAAAGAAGAAAGGTGTTACCTGCAAACTTGATATGGAGATGGCGTATGACCATGTCTCCTGGGATTGCGTTTTGTTTGTTCTGAAGAAGATGGGCTTTGGGAGTGGTGGTGGTGCGACGGGATAAAACGGTTTATTTCAACCCCGAGCTTCTCTGGTCTTGGTAGTGGCAGCTCAACCAGTTGTTTTCAATCTTCTCGAGGCCTTAGACAGGGTGACCCTTTATCCCCCTTGTTGTTTATCCTGGTAATGAGGGACCTTAGCAAAAATGTTTTGCAAAGCATCCATGTAGGGTTGGCTTTCTGGCATCAAAGGTGTACAATCATGGCATGGAAATGATTGTTTCTCAACTCTTTGTAGACGAGGCTATCATTTTTGTGAACATAATGTTCAGCAGTTACTTTATTTGAGGAGTGTACTTGTGTTTTGAGGCAATTTTTGGGCTTCAGATCAGTCCGAGTGAAAGCGAGCTTATTCCGCTAGGTGAAGGAGTGCATGGTACTTTGGTATGTTTGTTTTGGGGTGTTGGTTAGGTTCTCTCCCCATCACCTACTTAGGTATCGCTAGTTTCAAGAACAAGAGTATCTGAGAGCCCGTTCTTGAGGAGTTTGAGAAGAGATTGTCTGGTTGGAAAAGATTGGAGGCTTGCTCTTATTCAGAGGGCTCTGTCCAATCTTCCTATTTATTTTATGTCTCTCTTTCCCTTCCCTTGTTTGGTGGCTAAGTGGCTGAAAGCTATTCAGAATAATTTTTGGTGGGGTGATACCGAGGAGGCTTGCAAGTTCCATTTGGTCAATTGGAAAGCAGATAAACAACCTTTTTGCAATGGTGGATTAGCCATTTAGTCCCTTTCATTATTCAACAAGGTTCTTCTCGGCAAATAGCTTTGGCGGTTCAGTGTTGATAATGAACATCTGGGAAGCGGAGGAGTAGTGGTTGCTATTTTTGGCCTCAGTGTTGTCATAGGCGAAAGGCGCTCTTCAGGCACTAGGACCAAAAAACGTCTCAGGTGAGAAGCGCAAAAAAGGGAAAAGAACATAAACTGAGCAAAGATGTTTGAGAGAGAGAGAGAGAGACAGTCAAACACAAAAGAAAGTGAGAGTTGGGGTACTGTGACTTTGGTCAATTCTTCTAGTGACCTATGCTGTAGGCTTTAGCAGCCTTTAACAGTAGCAATAGAGACAGGTTGCCACTTTCTGTTAAAGTCTGAAAAGTTTTTTGGTCTTAAAGTTACTTTCTTGACCCTCACTATGGATAAAGCTTTTTCCAGTAACTACTCTGAAAAGTCTTTTTGAATATAAATAACTCCTTTTGGCCTCTTTTTGGTCAGTCAAGGGCTTTAGAGCTTTTCGCGCGATGGCTTAAGTTTTCCATTCTTGGAAAAGAAAACCCGATGCACCGCCTCGCCTGACTACCTAGGAGCTTCCCTGTTGTGCCTTTGACTACACTGTTCAACCTTGAGAAGGCAGGTTGATCACTAAGGATTGGAGAGTTTCACATGTACCGGGATATAGAAGAGGATTAAAGAGGATTGGAGTGAGTTTATTTTATTTACTTCACTCAAATTATGTTATGGAAAGCGATTTTTTGCTTTGACGTTTGGTGGGGGAACGGTTTCAAGGGATCAGTTCCCAGATCTCTGCATGAAGCTTTGGTAGTGGACTGTCATCGGTAAAACAACAGAATGATCATTTGGGAGATTGATTACTTGAGACAAGCCCAAGGTTGGGAATTCAAAGCTTTTGCCTGCTTTCTTGTTGTCTTTTATAATTTGAAGATTTCAACTGCTTCCGAGGATGCTTTGGTGTGGAACAATGAAAGAGATGGAATCTTTTCTGCGAAGTCTTACTACTAGATAGGGAGGTTGCTGGTAGAATGGATTTTCCTTGGAAAGCGATTTGGAAAGTTAGTTTTCCAGCTAGAGTTTCATCTTTTTGCTTGGATTGCAACTTGGGGACGAATCCTTACTTTAGATAACCTTCAACAAAGAGGCAAAGTACTGGTCCATAGCTGTTTCCTCTGCAAAAAGGAGACAGTCAGTGTGGTATCTCCTCGTTCATTGTTGTTGGATGAGAATGGTTTGGAGAGTTTCTTATGCTTGCACTGTTTTATCTTGGGTTATTGGAGGTTTCATCCAGCAAGAGCTTTGGGCTTGGCAGTGCACTCGTTTACAGCGCAACAGGAAAAAAGGATTACCTCAATTATTCTCTCTGTTTTTTGATGGAGAGGATTCTCTCCCATTTCTATTTTTATTGAAAATTGGCCTAGAAATATGCTTTTGGAGGAATGGAAATTGCATATGGAAGTAAATGCCTTGGTTGATATAGTCGATGATATATCTTGTATTTGAGCTCCCTTTTGGTTTCGAGAGCTTTTTTGGGTTCTTTTTGTATTTGTTGGCACCCCCTTGGTGAACTATAGTTTTACTTTTTATCTATTGAATAAACTAAAGATTTGTGCCGTTCTAGACCAACTAGACTTCTTACTTGATTTTGTAAATGGTTGGGCATTCCCTTGGTGCTTTTTTAATTATGTACCTTACTATTCTACAAAAAGATGACAGAAGTATGTTGTCTAAATGTGAGAGCAACTAGTTTAAGTTCCATTTGCTCATTATATGATGCAGTATGTGTCAATGCACCGCTATGTGAAAGTCTTAGCTTTCGGCAGTTATTTGATTTTTGCATTGTCTAGATCTTGACTTATCAATGCACAATGACTCTGAAGCTTCAGCAGTCTTGTTAATGTCAGCTATAAGTTAATAACATGTTACTCATCTGTCCTAATTCTCTGCAGGACAATGATTTGCATAGGGGAAAGCCTCTGTACTTGAACGAAGAACGTTATGCTGCTCTTACCTATATGGTGATGGTTTTTTCTTGTTATGCTTCTTCCAATGATATCTATATAACATTAACTTTAGAAATTAGTTCTCTTTTAGTCAGTGACATTCGGATGTAAAATGAGGAAAAGCATTGATTGTGATTGTGTCCTTTAGAGAACATGCCCATCTTGTGCAGAATATTTTTGCAGTTAGCATGAATCCTACTTCTTTTCCACCTTTCTTGATCAAACACCGTCTTTTTTCAGGTGGCTTCACATGGACTAGACCGAAGCACCAAGGTTCTTCGTCAAACAAGTGTCGGTGCCTTATTCTTTTAGATTGGATGCTAGGACTTCGGCAAAGGTCAGCCCATGTTTTTGTTTACTTGCCGTTGTTCCATCTTTTGAGGGGCAGCCTGTTGACTCCTGATATTTGATCGTATCAGAGGACTATCATTATGAAGGTGATAGTGGGTGGTGGCAAGATGGCTGTGCATATCCCAAGGTTGTCGATATGTGGATATTATGGCAGTTGAGCTTCTCTGGTCCACTGGTCATGAATTATGTACAGGGCAATGGTAGGTTGCTCAATTTTTTGCTTTGTTTGGCACTGTTAGGGCCTGGTTGATAATCTTAATTAAGTGTTTGAAATTAAAAAATTCAGCTGTTAATGAAATTAAGTTGGTTTGTTGACCATAATTAATTTCAACTTAAAAGATTTAATTAAGTAAAAAATTCACTTAATCGAGTAAGTAAAGAAGGGTCACCTAATTCGTTTAATGGAAAATTAATTGATGAATTAGAATCATGCCAATTATATTATTAAACTTACCAATGATAATTGCAATTCCATACTTAGAAAGTAATTAATATCATTTAGTAATCCATTCCCAGTTATGATCAAACAATTTCTGTTCTTGTTTTCAGTATTTAAGGTTATTCACACTTAAAATTCAGAATTTGCATTTTCAGCATTTATTGTCTGGTTTTACCAAACAAGCCCTTATTCATGTATTTCTAGTTGAATCCCTCTTTTGCCTTTCGTATTTGATCTAGTTAGGGAGCATATTATGTAGTTCAATTTCTTATGAACAGATATCTGGGAACAAAAAAAGCCTTGGCAGGCATACCAAACTTGTAATAGGCCGGCTTCTATTTCTTTGTTTAATACGGATTGTGAGGCTGGGAAATGCCATTAAGGTAAATGAATATATCATGTCTTGTCTTAGAAATTCAGGTGTTTTAATTTTATTATCCTACTTACCTTTTATGAGTTTTATCATCATAGCACTCTTATTGGAAAAAAAATATGCCGTGGACCTCCCCTTTTCAGGGGATTATCTCGGAGTAATACATGTTCCATTATTTTTTCAGTAAAAATTAGTAAAAATGGAACAATTTGGTTCAGAGGAACAAAGAGAAGACTGTTGAAGTTCCAGCAGCTAGTTCAAAGGTTCTTAGGTTCCATTTTGCCCATGTTCCATTATCTTCGCTATGTTTGTTTCCGTGTCATTATCAAATATCTTAGTTGGACATTGATAAGCTACATGACTCCATTTTTTTGCAAAAAACACACTAATCTTGCTTCTTACTTACTTGAATTTGTGTTGTTGCTCTTTTAATATTTTGTTATCTACCATTGTTTATCATTTTTTTATTTTACTGAGTCAGTTTTCCTTTCGTGCTAGCTTCTCTTTTCCAATATCCATTTTTACTTTTTGCTTATTGTGTCAATAAATCATATTGACTTGTGTTAAGTTGTGCCTGTTTCTCTTATGCTTTGTTTAGTTCGTGGAAAATAAATGATTTGAAAAATATTTTCCTAAAATTGATTGTTTGTATTACTTGAATGATTAATCAATGATTTTTTTTAATTTTCGGCGATAATTTGTCTAAATTTTTTCTGAATGATGAAAATATTTCTCGTATAAATTTTCGGCAACAATTTGTCTAAATATTTTTGTGAATAATGAAAATATTTCTCGTATATTCAGTTTTGTGAGCGATACAAGCAATTATTTTTAGAAAAATATTTTCCGAGTCATTCATTTTCCGTGAACAAATGCACCATAGGTTAGATCCTTGTTCAGTTGCAACTTGCATTATCTAAAAAAAAATTAATTTGTTCAAGTAGCAAGAACATAGGGGGCTTCTGGTAATAGGATGGGAGACGAGCTTACAATTGGGAATGATGGAATTATAAGAATGCAAGGAGAATTTGTCAAGTTACGTGCGCTGGTGGAACTATCAAAACATCATTTTATATGCTAGGATATGTATTTTATGCTTAGGTTGAAAGTTGGCAACGAGAATGTGCTCTTCATCCCTTTTATTTATGGTCTTTGGGGATTTGGAATAAGAAAGGAATGTGAATAGAAACTGGGAATGAAAGATGCCGTTACTATGCTTTTCAACAAAGGGGAGGCGGAAATTCATGAGAAAAGGTGGGCATGACTTAAACAAAAATGATAATTGCTTAGATTCACGATTAATTATGAGTTACAACAACTAAATTAAAATTATGGCCTCTCTCTCTCTTATTATTTTCTATTTCTTGGAGAGTTTTTGAGTAAATTTTTATTAGTTTGCTTGCTGTTATCAATTTCTTCCGCACTTTAACCTGAAAAACATCTCATTCCAATTCCAAGGCGTCAGCCTGTGAGTGGATGATATACCGTTCAATTAATTATTGCTTATTTCAAGTCCTTTTATATCGTTCCAATTTTCTCATTTGACTAAATAAACGCTAGCTAGGAGTATAAAGTCAAAGCCAACAGTCATGGCCTCCCCAAACATGCGTCATTCGCCCTTCGCTATTTTTTCATCTCCAGTATTCATTGTTTGGTCATTAATTATAGCGTTACATCTACTACTTCATCAAGCAATATCCTGACAGATCTCTTCCTTTGTTTCTTCTTTTCTACTATCCTTTGTTGAAATGAACATCCCATTAATATCAATGCCCATTTTATGAAATTGGTGGGAAGTGCGGCTTTTTATGAAGCAGTGATCTATCTAGTTACACTGTTTTTGCTCACTTTGTTATTTATAGCTGTTATTTATAACCGTTATCTCATCTTGTTGTACTTATTGTGACAGGTAATTTTGCTCTTCCACCATCCATTGGAGTTTGTTTGCACCTAATTTATCTTGTGTCGCTGGCTTATACTTCTACTGTACATTCTCTCTCCTCTGTACATGCGTTTTTATCAGTCTTCTGAGTAGGGTGTAAACTCCAGGATCTTAATTTGTATGATCTTGACATAACTACAAGATTGCTGGCTCATGCTCTTGCAATAGTATTTAAGCTCTTGATCTCTCTTGCCAATTGCTTTTGTGCTTTTTATTCTTATATTCACTCTTTCACGTGGAAATTGTGGAGAAGTCTTACCGTTCAGCTTGTGTTTCTGACAATCACATAGTATGCAATCAATTAGGTTATTGTCATGATATGTGGTAACCACTCTGGTTGCATAAAAAATCTAGCCACAGCTGTTAGAGAGTTGCCCCGCTGATGAAGCTGATTGGTTCTGCTGTAAGCTCTTCCCTATGAAGGACTTTGGTGGTGCCTGGTTGCTTCTGAAGGCATCGACCTTTTGATGCAAATTATTTGTCACCATTCTTTTGGCTGAGATGTTTGTATTATGAAAAGCCAAGGCAGGGTGATCAATGGGGGTTCTAGTTTCCAAAACATGGGTGACATTTTTCTTGCAGTGAACAATGACAGGGAGCATCAAGTTAATTCGACTGGATCTGTGAACTTTGCAAAGTAATTTAGTGTTAAATGACTCTGAAAGTTGAATAGACCATCTTATGGGGTTGTTTCAAAGCCGACGCTTTGCTTAGTAGAAACTATCAAAGTTTCTTTTTGATGCAATGACGTGACTCCCTCTTTTTCTGACAAAATTGGGATGATGACACAAATGGTTTCTGAATTTTTTTCTAATGTGTAATGTCCTTTCAAACTTTTAATTTGTTAAATGTGATCTTTGAACTTTATTTCAATGTGCAATGTCATCTCTAAATTTTTAATTTGTTCAATGTGATTCTTAAACTTTTGGCTTATGTATAATTAATTTTTAAACTATATGAAAGTGTTCAATGTGTCTCTAAATTTTAATTAATGAAAGAACTACATTGGAAGTTTTCATGTAATCTTATGGACTAAATTAAATATATACCAAAATTTCATGAACTACATTGTACAACTAAAGTTCGGGAATGGTATTGTATATTGAGTTAAAGTTTAGGGACTAAATGATATATTGGGTCAAAATTTAGGAATTACTTGTCACTTTCCCAACAAACTTCTTTTTCAGTAAATGGGCTTAGTTTTATTGTCACATCGTTTGGGGCTTGTTGACTATAGCAGAAGCTTAGCTAAATTTATCTTTGCCGTAAATCTCATTAAATTTTGGTTCTCATATGCAATGAACGGCCGATTTATGCCCCCATAGTATCACAAAAACAAGAACTCCAGGAGAATCTAATTTCTTCTTATCAAGTGCTTTTGCACTGGCAAGTAAACATTAGATACTAACATAGATCGGTTGGCATCTTGTGGAGTTAAATTGAATCTTTAACTAGTAGACAGAGAGAGAGGTGGGAAAGTGCCGGAGGTGCAACATGAAAACAATTTTGACTCTCTTCTTTGTTTATCCTCAATTTGTTTCTTCACTCTGTATAATTTAATACGTGACTATTGTTTTATTCTGAATCGTGTAGATGACAAGTGAATCCTGGAATCTCACGTTTCTGGTAGATGGATTTCAATAAACGAAAGTTCCTAATGAAAAATGCAGTCCCTTTGTGTATGTTTGAAAAAAAATTGAACTCGATGCTCATGCTCAAAAGTAACAACCACCTATGCATACGAACATCAAAGTATTCAAGAAACGAATAAGAACATCACTAAAATGCGTCCAGAAAGAAGTATAGCGGGAACGCTATTGCTTAAAAGATCAACCTGTTAAGGCGGGTCACCAAAACATGACCCTTTCAAGCTACTCTCTTATCGCTCATTTTACAGTAAGAATTTCCATCTAAAATCACGGTAGTGGCTACACTCGGTTGAAGTAACGAGTAAGATATTGGATGGTAAAGATTACTGTGTTCCTCGATTCTTTTACACTCTTATGCAAGAATATCTGTCACTACATCAAACTCCCAACACGACACTGCCATCTCATTCATTGGGGATCTTCTCAGGAGGGGAAAAAAAACCAATGACAACACCATTGTTCCTATCAGCAAGTGAGGGTCATCTTGGATTTGATTGCTGTTCTGCTTGGTTGAGCTCCGCCAGTCTAATTCCAACATATGCTGATACCTTCAGGAATTTTTCAGCACAGTGAAGCACGCATCTCTCCTCTTGCTTGCCAAGAGACTTGCGATAGAAAGAATCGATACAATCGATAAAGCATCTCTCCACCAAAGAATTATACAACCTTAGACTGCAATAAGATATCCGAAGCAGGAGAAAGAAATCAGATTCTCACATATGGCATAACCCTCACTCACGTAAATGAAAGTATAAACAAGGCGCGCATATGCAATTTAAGTTTGAATGAATTAGTAAGATTCATAGAATCACAGTGGAGCGAAGAGATGACTTGAGGTTTACTGGGGTCTGCGAAAGTGAAACATGAATACTGGTTAGATTGATGTCATAATTGATGAGAAGGAACAGGCTAACTTCTGAAGATTAAGATAAATAAGGATGGGCAGAAAAAGAAAAAGAAAGGGTCAAAAGAATCAGGCTGTTCCATCAGAAGATAAAATCTCATTTTCCGTTATGTCAGCAGAAAAAGAATTGGACGCAGAAAAGAGAGGTCAAAGATCAAATTGACAATCCTTGGACCATTATGGGATCAATTAGAGCAAGATAATGTCCTGATTAGTTAGTGTTGCCAAGTTCACAAGAGACTTCAATGACCGGGAGTTGGGTATTGTTCTCAGAAAAGTTATCACCAGTGAATTAATTGTTAAACTGAATGAAGGCGACGATGGAATATCAACAGGACACGGGTTTGGTGTGAAATCTTCTTAGTTCTCATGATGATTCATGCGGAGATAAACCTAATTGTTTCTCATGTCAGCGAATTTTGAAGGTCAAAGCCCCATCAAGCCAGTTCTCTCAAATGCACAGCAAGTTCTAGGAAAATTCAAACTAAACTTTGTAATATTACCATGTCGAGCCATGCTTCCCTTGCAAGAAGAGAGCCATCTGTGGATGACACTATTATCCATTTTCTATCTATGACATCCGGAACTTTTTTTAATTGAAAGATGGAATGCTCCTGGTAATGCCACAAAATGTTTCTTCTTACTGGAAATGAAAACAGAGGGTCAGATTTGACCGGAATTTATAATGAGCTACACAATCGAACATTACACAGAAAATTTGGATGAAAGCCACGAAAGAAATTTGAGGGAGAACAACCTGGCCCACGAAACCATCTATGCTGATAAGCATGATATAGAGATCAGTTGAAGGCTGCATCATTATATCTTAGTCGGAAAAATCTCTTCATATGTTTGAGTCTTGATTTCTTTTATTTGTACTATTTCTTTTATCCACACAGGATTGTAATTATTCTTTACTGAATAAACTTCCTAGTCTTAAGAAAACATAAAGAATTTTGCCTCCCCATGCACAAACGTTTTACCGAAACTAGACATCAAAGCAATTGATGCTCAGTGAGTCATCTCCAGACATAAGATAGGTGGAATGTGATGGTTTAATCAGACGTTGCCAGAAGATGCCAATGCCATGTGAAGGACAAAGTCGGTTAAGAGGTCTCACATACACCATGTATTATACTCCAAACTGACAGCATGCATGGCAAGAGAGAGAGAAACTTAACAGACTAATTCAGATTGCCACTCTCAAACAAGAAAAGAATAGAACAAGGCATAAAATAGGCGAAGTGGAGAGAAATTTCCAGTTTGGGTATGACCAACTCCACGGTTTTTGCTCAACAATAAGAGAAGGCCCCTTCCCCAGATAAAATGGTTAGAAAATTTCTTGCTTCGGGTAACATCTTTTGAAGTAACATATGCAGACAAACCAGCGGGAAAAGGCCAGAGTCACTCCTCCTTAATTTTAAGACCAGTGAAAGAAGACGCATCGCGTGAACTTTCTTGTGGCAGAAAAAATAACAAGAAATTGGAAGATTGGGAGAAAATTTGTGGCCACGAACAAAGAAAATATTCTGCATAACAAGACTGACTCGTTACATTTACATTTTGAGCCAGTGTTCCTTTACCTGAAATTCTCGGCAGCAGACTAGAAACTTACCCATTGACACATACCAGAATCATAGATCATGAAACCTTCCAAAAGAAAATGTAGAAGAAGAAGAAGAAAAAGAAGAAGAAGAATACTGATCCAATGTTAACGCAAACAAATGTAAAGGCAAAAATCAGAATGGAACAGTATTAACAATCACTGCATATGCAAATATTCGATTCGAAGACTGACGCTATTACTTTCCAGCGGAATACAAACAGCGAATTGGAAAATGGAAACTTTAGGAGGAAAAATTTCTAGCAATGAAGAATCAAAGGCTCTGGCATAACAAGACATGTTACATCTACAGCCAGCCTTCCTTTCCCCGAAATTCTTCGACCCGATCAACACGTCTGTCTCATCAGCGGAAACGGACTAGAAACCCATCATCAATCCACCCACATCAGACATCAGAGATCATCAAAAAAGGAAAACAACCAAACGAAAACAACGCAGCGCGAAAACCCAGTTGCAGCAATTTCAAATCACCGCGCGCCCACGCGTCACGAATGCATCTTCTGCAAAACAAAAGTCGGGGATGACGTTCGGGTCCCCAGAGCTCGGGGACCCGCGAGGGGCTCACCTGTCGCGCGCTTGGAGGCGGTCGACGAAGGCTCTCAGCCGGAGCTTGTCTTCTTCGGGGAGGGAATCCAGCTCTCCGAGGATGGTCTTGTCCATCGCTTCAACTGCGACTAGGGTTTAAGGGCGGGCGCAGTAACGACGCCATGAGAGCTCTTCCTTTCCCCTTAAACCCTGAAATGAGGAGAGAAAGGAGGCATCGCACGGGCATCGCACGTGCCTTTGAGAGTGTGGATCTGCCGTAAGCCTTCTCCTCTAATTAAAAAAAGGGGAAAAACACCTCAAACTATATCACTTATGATAAATTTACTTGAAACTTTTTTTCGTGATACGAAAAGCCTCAAACTATGCCCTTTGTAACACATTTATCCCGTAATACTTTTTCTTAGGGCATTTTCGTTTTTTTCCTTTTTTTTTTTTTCCTTTCTTCTCTCTCTTCCCTCCGCCGACCATGGCGAAGGGAAGCGAGCGAGGGCAGCCCTCGCCGGTGTCGGGCGAGGGCGGCGAGGGTTGCCCTCGCCAGATCCAACGAAGGCAGCCCTCGCTCGCCCAGGTGAGGGTCACCCTTGCCGGCGTCGGGCGAGAGTCGCTCTCGCCCGATGAGGGTCGCCCTCGCCGACGTCAGGCAAGGGTTGCCCTCGCTCGACTAAGGCTAGGGCTACCCGACGCCGACGAGGGCAGCCCTTGCCCAACCCCAACGCCGACGAGGGTCACCCTCGCCCGCTTCCCTCCGCCATGGCCGGCGAAGGGAAGAGAGAGAAGAAAGGAAAAAGAAAAAGAAAAAGGAAAAAGACGAAAATGCCCTAGGAGAAAGTATTATGGGGTAAATGTGTTACAAATGACATAGTTTGGAATTTTTCGTGTCACAAAAAAAAAGTTCAGGATAAATTTATCACAAGTGGCATAGTTTGAGATTTTTGGTGGTCTTTTCCCTTAAAAAAATGAGGTAATACCACGAAAAACCTCAAACTGATACACTTGCGATAAATTTATCAAAAACTAATTTTTTGACCACTAAAAATCCCAAACTGGTATATTTGTAACAAATTTACCCTTCGTTAGTTTCCATTAAATTGAATTAATATCACAAAAAATCATAAATTGGTACGCCTGTAACAAACGGAAGGTAAAACATAAAATTGGTACATCTTTCAATTACTGCGTGTCATTTAACAAATCAAATTGACAGTAAAATTTAACAGAAATAAACTGAGGGTAAATTTGTCACAGGTGTATCGGTTTGAGATTTTTAGTGGTTAGAAAATTAGTTTGGGATAAATTTGTCACAGGCATACCAATTTGCGATATTTCGTTGTATTGACCCTAAAATATCGCGTCGGCATTTTTAGTTAAATGAATCGGTATTAATGGAAGGATTCGATTGTATCCATTTGATGCGTTTTATGGTTTGATTGTAATTTTATAAAGATTAAGGATTCAATTGCACTTTTACGATAAATATTAGAATTTATAGTGAATTTATCCCTAGTTTGTAAGTTGAGTGAGATCGCGCCTCGATAGCTTGCCAAAACAGAAGGAGTCCCTCAAAATTTTTTTAAAATTTTCGATTAAGTCTCTTAATAATAATAATAATGTTGGTCAAAATGGAAAAGAAGGGAGAAAAAAAATTCACTTATAAGATGCGGTGTTTAGATCTGTTCATTTTTTCTGACCAAAAATAAAAAAAGATCTATTCATTTTTAAACCGGATGGATCTTACACCAATCGAGGGAATAGATGCACAAACCCATGCCTTCTTATATGATAATGGCTCCAGTGGAGTGATTCTTTGGACTAGGATGAACGAGAAAGTTGATCTCGAGAGGCTGGAAAACATTAGGACACATTTGTTAGGTTTGGTAAGTCAATGAACATGACGATGGCCATCCTTTTTCGCAAATCTTGACGATTATTACCTCTCTCTCTCTCTCTCTCTCTCTCTCTCTCTCTCTCTCTCTCTCTCTCTCTCTCTCTCTCTCTCTCTCTCTCTCTCTCTCTCTATATATATATATATATATATATTATGATCTTAAGGTTTTTTTATGTTTGAAGGACCACGAACCATTCGACAAGACCTGTTCTCTAGGATATTCCTGGCGGCGGTGTGCCATATTCTAGAGTCTTAATGTGAATAGTTAGTAGATGGGGAGTCCAATCTCCCACCATTAGATTAAGGAGAGATTTACGAGTGAGGCCTGTAATTGTATATAAATGGGTCTCATTTCTCTCATTTGTATCCATTCACAAATAATATAAGTCCGGAGTTTCTCTCTAAAGTTTATCGTCCTTATGAGTAAGGAGGGAACGTCGACTATTTGGTGGTGTTACCCCTGCAACTTCCCTTTCCCTTCCATATATTTGCTCTAGTTTAGTTTTATTTTTTTTTCACATTTTCATCTAAAAAATTTACTGAAGATATCTATTTTATTTCTTATTATATTTTCTAAAGTTGTTAATACTTAATTGAACGATCATTATATTCTTTTTATCGAAAGATGAAATTGGACAAAGAAAGTATACCATACAAGAATTCTATTGGTATACAAAAACCAGTTTTTGAACAATTTAGCTAGATTAGACAAAGTACTTTTAAACGCATGGGATAGTGCACCGGTTTTAAACTAAAATTTAAAAAAGAAGGATTTGAATTGTTGCTGGAAAATAATTAGATGGATTTTATAAATCGTTTTTTAATGATTTTTTTTCTCACTATTGTTAAGTATTTACCAATATCTATTTAAAAGTTCGAGTCGAAAGTGTCGTTTGTGCACTTTATGAGGCGGTTCTGTTAAGCATTTGTCAATATTTTTTAATGTAAAAAAAAAGCATTCCGTAAAGATCCCACATTAAGTAAATAGAAAGTCAAAAAAACGGGGACATAATTATAGCTAAGCACATAGTAAAACTACCCGCCACTTCATAAGAAATTTATATGTGGGAGTTAGAAGGTAAACTCATGACGTGGTCGAGATTTAATTAACAATGCAAGAGTAATCGCACTTTCGAGCAAACTAAAAAAAAAGAAGACGGATTCTTGAAATCTGATTAAATAAAGTTTTGAGTTTCGATGCATCGATTACCCATAATATAATATTACGAAAGAGAAAGTGTGTTGGAAATTAAAAAGTTCCCTCGATTCATAGTGGGAATCGATGGAGCCCTTTTATTAAAATACCATTTTAAGGACATTCGCTAAATAATCGAATAAGGAAAGTTTGTAATAGTTCCCACGAAATGATTTTCTGTGGAATAAATACTTTGGAAAGTAAAAAAAAAAAAACTAAATCCCCGAATCCCCCAAACTATAATTCGTGTCCACGTGGCGCTCTTGCGGGCGTGCACAATTCAAATCGCATAGGGCATTGGACCCAGACAAACGAAAGAGGCCCAACCTCGGAAGCCCTTTCAAACTCCTCCTGTTCAAATCTGAAACTCCCAACGGTCGAACTCCGACATCATCAACTGCTCTGCCTCCGTCCTGTTCCTTCGACTTTCCTGCTCCGCCTCGCGATTTCTTCAGATTTCCCGCACATCTCCCGCCTCCAATGGACGCATCGTCCGCTGATTTACCCTCCAAAGTCCGGGTGGTCGTACGGGTCCGCCATTTCCTCCCTCACGAGGCCGCTGCCGCCGCCGCCACCTCGGGGAAGGGCGGACCCGCCTCGTGCGTTTCCGTACTCGGTCGTCGTGCGAGCGGATCGTCGTCCCCCGACGACGAGGTCACCGTCCATCTCAAGGACCAAGCCACTAGGTCAGTGGAAGAAGTCCCTTACTCGATCGTGCTCGAATTTGTGCTGCTCCGAGACCGGTTTTGTGCCTCCGCAGGGTTTTGATTTCGTGTTTTTGTTCTTTCGGGTGATTTTGTTTCTTTGTTCGCCGTGCGCGCCCCAGTCGGAACGAGTGCTATAAGTTGGACTCGTTCTTCGGCCAGGAAGACGACAACGTGAGGGAGATATTCGACAGGGAAGTGAAGCCCCTGATTGCTGGGGTCTTCCATGGGTGCAATGCTACGGCGTTCGCCTACGGCGCCACGGGCAGCGGTAAAACCTACACGATGCAGGTTGGCACTGTATTTTTGAGAAAAATTTCAGCTTTTGAGCTTTGATTGTGACTTAGACTCACGTGAAATCAGAAGGAAGTATTGAGTTCCCAAGTTAGTCTGGGCGCGTCTGAAGCTGGTTAGGGGAAATTGAATTGAATACTGGGCTCATATTTATATGCAGCTTGAGCTTTTGAGAAAAACATCTGGATGATCATGATTCTGTTGGTCAACTTCGTTTGAATTTGTATGTAATTAGTCTCGGGTCAGGTTTCAACAGAATTGGTAGGAAGGACGGGGGGGGGGGGGAGAAAGTTTTCTGCAGCGAACGGAAGTCGCAGAGCTAGAGAATTCTATGTTCCTCATGATGAATGCCCCGTTGCTTGGAATACTAACAGAATGTCATCATATATAAGCATGTTTGGGGGGTGGATTGCTGGCTTTTGAATCTCTTCTTGTTGTATTCGGACTTTAATGGTGACTGAATTTGTTTCCTTCGCTTGAATACTGCTATTAGCGTTTCTGCCGAAAGTGAATTGACGAAATGATAAATGATGTAGGGTACCGATGAACTGCCGGGCCTGATGCCGTTGTCCATGTCCACGATCCTGTCCATGTGTGAGACCATGAGAAGCACTGTGGAGATTTCGTACTACGAGGTCTACATGGAGAGATGCTATGACCTTTTGCAAGAGAAACCGAAGGAAATCGTGATTATGGACGACAAGGATGGGCAAATCCACCTGAAGGGACTCTCTCGGGTCCATGTGCAATCAATGTCCGAGTTTAACGAGGTGTTTGCTAGTGGAATCCAGAAGCGCAAAGTGGCACACACTGGTCTAAATGACATCTCCAGCAGGAGCCATGGTGCACTCGTCATAGCTGTCACCATGCCTTGTGGCAATGGTTCTGATGCTGTAGTCACTGGAAAGTTGAACCTCATAGATCTAGCCGGTACTTTCTAATTTCCTCACGGTTAAGTTGTTATACTGCAGATCATTTTTTTTTTTTTGGTAAGGCACTGCAGATCATTTTTGCCCACGTTTTTTTATATAATTGTCTTTCGTCAGGGAACGAAGATAATAGGAGGACCTGCAATGAGGGAATCCGTATGCAGGAGAGCGGCAAGATAAACCAATCGCTGTTCGCATTATCCAACGTGATTTATGCTCTGAACAACAACAAACCTCGCGTGCCTTATCGAGAGAGCAAGCTGACTCGAATACTGCAGGACTCTCTTGGTGGAACCAGCCGTGCCATCATGGTTGCATGTTTGGTAAGACTCAAGTGTGGAACTCCCCTTAAGAATTTGTGATTGTCCATTGGATCTTTAAAAAATATAATTTCTGTTTGTTGTTCAATTAATAGAATCCTGGAGAGTACCAAGAATCTGTTCATACTGTGAGCTTGGCAGCTCGGTCACGCCACATCACTAACTTCATTCCTTCTGCTCAAAAGCAAGAGACTCCCAAGTTGAAAGTTGACATGGAGGCAAAACTGCGTGCTTGGCTTGAATCAAGAGGCAAAACAAAGAGTGCAAACAGAGTCGGAGCCTTTAAGACACCAGTTTCTGTCAAGAAAACTGCTGAGCATCATACTTCTGTTAAAACGAAGGTCAGCTCTAGACAGGATAATTCTGTCTCCCGAAGGTAAGGTCATGACGGCCAATGCAAGTGTTGAACGGCATACTATTCCTTCAATTTTATCTGATGGTCACATAAATGCAGGATCTTGCCGGTCTCCTCCAGAAATTTATTCGATGATGGAGGTTTGGAGGAAAGGGACGCAGAGGTATGTCGTTGCTTAAGAGGCTGTTTTGTACATGACATTATGTCCCATAAAATGAAAATCCAACCAGCAATGAGGACCTACTCTGCATGACTTCCTTACGTATGCCGCTGTTCTTTATCACTGTGATGCGTTCAATGCTTCTGCTGGTCCCTTAATTTTTGAGTAATTTATAATGATATAATACAATTACAGTGGTTTCTTGTCAATTATGATCTGAAGCATCTCATCACAAAGAATGCGTATACTTTTACAGGGAGATGTACTGGCTTCTCTAACAGTCAAACAATGTTCATTTCAGAACCTGCAGTATATATCTGAGCACGCAGACATTAAGGTGAAAGATGTGCTCGATGCAGTTACTTTGGAATCAAGGATAGACATCCGAGGTACTCTAGTCTTCAAGGATTCTTCTATTCGTAGTCAATTTAGATACGCTGGAATTTGGATTATCTTCGATACATGGGATGTATCTGCTTCATGCTATCGTTTAAAGTGGCTGTAATTATATGTAGGTGAGCCAATTGAAAAGGACGACCGCGCTATTGCCAAAACATCCATCGATTTCACTGAGTCATTTAGAGTTACCGGTACGAAAAGTGGCAGGCGGAGCCCACAAGGAAAAGTGCTTTCCCCAGTAGAGAGAGCCAAAACGCCTGTCGACTTCACCGAGTCATATCGAGTTACCAATACGGCAAGTGCAAGGCAGAGCCCAATAAGAAAAGCACTCTCCCCAGTAGATGTAAACATCGGACAAAGGGCTCTAGTAACATGCTCCGAGCCATTCGAGCCACGGACCCCAGTTACATCTTCCAAGAGCTGCACAAGCAAGCTCCAGAATTTTGTCACTCCACTTGATAAATTTAATGAGTGCAGCTCTAAATTGAAGGTAAGTAGAAATAACCTAGAACCGCTTCACCTTCATTGCCAGCATTTAAGTACTGTGGAGGTGGAACTAACACTCGGTATCTGATCTGCAGACCTGTCTTATTAAAGAATTCATCGATGTCTTGAATGTCGCCAGCAGGTAATTCGGCCGTCTGTTGTATTAAGAGCATGTATTTATTCTTGTCAGTGAGTACTGAACATGTGTTGTGGTTGTTGCAATTGCAGAGAGGAGCTTCTTGAGATTAAGGTACGCATGTAGTAGGTACACTCCAAAATGAACATTTCGTGTTGCAACACTTTTTGATATTTTCTCTTGAATGATGATATAGGGCATTGGACCGAAGAGAGCAGATTATATCCTTGAACTCAGGGACTCTAGCCCTCTGAAATCGGTAAGAAGGCTACTTTCTTCCGTCAAATTTCTTCCCCTTTCGGTTTATGAAAGCGGGAGATTATAGCAGTGAAAATTAAGAATCTTCTCCTAACTTATTTTGTCATTACGATTATCTGGGTAATGCAGTTAGATGACATGGAGAAGATCGGCCTCTCCTCTAAGCAGGTACACTTTAGTTACACCTAAACCTGTATTTAGACACATAGATATGTGACCTCCGTCGAAGACAAATCTCCGATGTTCTCTGGATCTTCGACATCAACTAATCTATTCGTGACCCCGGATTTTTTTGTAGGTTCATAACATGTTTGGTAGAGTCGCAAGAGATGCGTTCGAGTGATCCGGAAGACCGGCAACAACCTGTTGTTGAGCATTTCTGCTTGAATCATCTCACATGTTGTCTCTGTCTCGTCCCTGTTTTCGGAGATTGTAAACAAGCTGCGTCTAAGCTTTGACAAGAATCTTGATATCCATAAATTGTGAGATCAGAAAGGATGTAATGTCACAAACAATAGCGTCTTGATCCTGTGAATCTCTCATTGTTGTGTTCGTCCATTATCCAGATCGTTGTTTATATCCTATTCGATTCTTGATCTGTCATTGTTGTGTCTGTCCATTATCCAGATCATGTGCGTTGTTTACAATCCCATTCGATCCTATGATCTCTCATTGTTGCGCTCGTCCATTACCCAAATCATGTGAATTGTCGATAGGCATTTTTGGCATCCCGTCCCCGTCCCCGTCCCTCCCGTTAATCCGTGTGAAAGATTGCAAGGGGAGGAACAAGTAAAAGAATTGACAGTTTATAGTGCAAAGGGTATGGGGCTTGTCTACCCCATCGTTGCCCTTATAAAAAATAAACAAAATAAACTTGATGGCTGTCGGCCGTCGGATGAAGCCGGTACGATGTCGGCATGAAAATGAAAATTGGTTTCTACCAGGAGCACATACAAACCAAGACTTCAATAATGGAATGAGCCAACTCATCTGATGTAAGCAGTGCATCACGCCAAATCGGTTTTGGAAGATGCATGCACCGTGTATGACATATTTGGTTGGGTTCAGCGATTGGATAAAGACAACACAAAGTCCGACTTAGGCGACGCTTCGCGGATAAAGTTAGGCAGACGTTTCAAGTTTGAACCGCGGACTCGAAGGACTTGAAGGTGACCCTCCTTCGTTTACCAATAATTCACCCCCCCGAACCCCACCCCGACGTCCACTTCAAGTCTCCCCGACGTCAACAAGAAACATCATGTGATTTGCAGTCTAATCTTTTATGTCTCCTCACACTAATCTTCAATTTAAGAAGAGGGGAAGATACTTGTGGTACCGATTAGTCAAAATTTTCCATGATACCGGGGTTGGGGGGCAATGAATTTAAAGAGAGAATGCCGACCTTTTTGACCGCAAGAACAGAGCTTTCAATCGCCTTATCATTTCATTATCTGACCCCAACACCAACCAAACCCACCCGAAGCAGAGACACCCAGATCGGACACGAACGTTACACAAAGACGACAGAAAAAGGAAGAACGAAAGCAGGAAAAACACCAAAGCCAGTCACGGCTGAAGCCAACCGGGGGGTTCAGCACGCGGTCGCACACATCCAGCCATGGCTGCTTTATTCTAGCACACAAGACGAAGACCCACATGGCGTAGGACACATAGTAAACGCCAACGTGTCATAAAGCTAAGGATTAGAACCAATCTCTCGGTCTCTGCCTTCGGTCGGGGGGCGGGTCGGCGGTGCTGAATTCAAGGTCGCGATCCGTTTCATTTGCAGTTGCATGGGTCGCAGCTGCAGTTCGAGCCGCACTTGCACCCGTTCTCGGCTCCGGCCTCCATCTCGGACCCCTCGAAGTATCTGCATGCCGTAAAACATTCGCATCAAAATCACAGATCACAGGCTCGAGGCCCAAAAACAAAGAGGTTTGCGTGGAAAGAAACGTCTCCGATGAAGTTCCGATTTTTCCGTAGTCTAACGGGGAAGAGGAGACGCGTACGACTTCTCGGGGCCGACGCCCATGACGAGGGTCTCGGTGGTGGTGCTCTCGGTGTAGCTCAGGTCCGCATGCATCTTGCACCTGCATCACCATCGCCATCGTCGTCATCATCCCACTCAACACAAACGACACCGTTTCATTTTTCAGTCACCCATCGCAAGACTCGACAGAGCGAACGACAACTAAGCCCCAAAAAAAGGCAAAACGGAACCCCATCAATTCAACGAAGTTTTCGGCAGGCACTGAAGGATCAAACAGGGCGGCAGAACAAGAATCATCGGCGCATCGACGAGCGCCGAGCGGAAGGAGCAGCAGAGGGCGACGCAGACGTACCCTCCGCAGCCGGAGCCGCACTGGCAGCCAGAGCCGCAGCCACAGTTCCCTCCGCAGCACGACATCCTCGGGTTTCGGTGGAAGGGTGAACAGGCAGCCGGAGAGCTCGGAAAGGATCGCGGAGGGAAGAAGAAGACGACGACGGTGTCGAAGCTGATCCTGAACTTCTCCTCGGCGCTGAATGCGTTTTCCAGGACGAGGCGCCGCCCGAATTTATAGCGCCAGGGGGGGGGGGACCCCGGGGGCGTGTCCACCGTACACGTGTCGCGATATCTGCCCCTCGATCCCATCCACGCGCGTCGCTCCGAGATAAGATGACCCCGTGCGCGGTGGGCCCCCCCACCTCCGCGGGAGTGACCATCGCCTGCACCCGATTCTATGTGATTTTTCACCTCATCTGGGCCGTCAAAACGGTGAGCGTCGCGTGGGCCCCGCGCTGTTTAACGGTTTCGAGATGGGGGAAGGCCCGAGGCGTATCCGTTGGATGTCGAGACGTTGGGATGATTGGACGGCCTGGATTGCATTGCAAGATACCGCCCCACCCCCATCCGAGCCGAGCCGAGCCGAGCCGAGCCGAAATATATTCGGAAATTCGCTCCGGCGATATCGAAATTTGTCGATACTCAGCTCGACAGGTTCGCCGATACGGCAAATTGCTTTGTTATCTTTTCGAAGAGACATCTAATACTTAGAGTAGACCGTTTTTTTTCGTTTCTTTTGTTGTTTTTTTTTGTTTATTCCTAATCAGCCCGTCTGTCCTACTTGCTCAGATGAAGTTCACCGCCCCGTGCCGGGGTGAATTGCTTCCGGCGAATTAAATTTCCCGGCCGATCCCGCGCCGCGGGCGGCGTAGAAGATTCGGCGATCTCCGTCTTTTTCGCTCGCAAAGTTAGATTCATTTCGTTCCGTATGCGCCGCGAGGAGAAAATTTAGGCCCTTCCCGGTGAGCACAGAGTAGGAGCCGCGTAATGACGGTATTGCCTGCGTGTCTCGCTATCGTCTTTTACTTCGATCCGATATTCCGTCGCTAAAATATCTGGGATAATGACAAAAACGGTCCCTGAAATTTATTATAAGTGATGAGGTCTATGAACTTTTAATTTATTTAATGCGATCTCTAAACTTTAGTCTAATGTGCAATGCGATCTCTGAGCTTTTAGTTTGTTCAAAGTGGTCCCTGAATCTTGGATACATGTTCAAATTAGTTTTTAGATTATATGAAAATGTTCAGCAGTATCATTTCATTAATTTAAGTTTAGGGATAACGTTGAATATTTCATATAGTCTAGGGACTAGTTTGAACATGTACAAACAAATTCAAGGCCC
The DNA here is from genome assembly GCA_031216235.1 of Syzygium jambos. NCBI lineage: Eukaryota > Viridiplantae > Streptophyta > Magnoliopsida > Myrtales > Myrtaceae > Syzygium > Syzygium jambos. The sequence continues at coordinate 9,760,201 of CM062220.1, forward strand.
ACCTTGAACAAACTAAAAATTTAGGGACCACATTGAAAAAATTGAAAGTTCATGGATCGCATTGTATATTATGACAAAGTTTAGAGACTATTTGTGCCAATTTCCCAAAACATTTTGAACTTCTTCTAGAAAAGTTTAGTCATATTTGGTTAGAGATATTCTTTAAATGGATCCATTTTGAAAAAGAATTCTTAAGGACTTTTCATCTAAATAAAAATAAATAATAATAGAATAATAATTTTGCTTTAGAAAATTATGAAAAATATTAAATAACCGTATTAGGAAAAAAATATGTATCGATCAACAAGGCTATAAAGATACAGGTTATTCCATACCAAGAACCTTAAATACTAAAAAAAAACGTATTATTAGAAATAAAAGTAGTTTAGACTCTAAGCTTGTATCATAAAATGGATTCCAAATAGGCAAAGCTCCTTAGAAGCGTGAGGTTATTATAAGTTTAAGGCCGCATTTGTTCCGCAAAAAATGAATGAATTTAGAGAAAATATTTTCTAAAAAACGATCGTTTGTATCGTTTACTTATGAATGAACGAAGGATATTTTCATTTTCTATAAGCTGTTGTCGGTAACAATTTTTTTATTGACTAATTATTTTAAGTGATATAAGTAATCGTTTTTTACGAAAATATATTTTAAATAATCCATTTCTCGCGAGACAAAGTCGAAATAATAAGCAGTGTTAATTAGGCCGACAAACACGTGGTGGATATGTCAACTTAGGCTTTCAATTTTTCCTTAAGAGATCAAATTGGGGGGTAGAGGAGGAAGATGAGAGGAAAAGGGTGAGAAGGTGATATGCGCGAAAGCGTCGCGCCTTTGAAAGCTACGCCGCGTTGGAACACGGATGAACTCGACCCGTCCGACTTTAGGAAAGAGGTTAAAAGGGTATGATTGGGGTGTACATCGTCTCGACGTTGGTTTGATTGATAATGACTTTTCGCCGACCCCAACTCCATCGATGAATCCGATGAAAAAGTCTAATTCAAAGGGGTGATGGCTTGAGTGGCTTTAATTATGACTCCGTGAAATAATCTACTCGAACCAAGCTCCGAAATCATGGCGTGCCACCTTGAACGCTCTCTTTATATCGTGGAAAATAAATGATTTGAATAATATTTTTTTGAAAATGAACGCTTATATTGCTTGCGAAAATGAATGAATCAAACACATCTTTATTATCCTTGAGCCATAAATTGTTATCAATAATGAAAAAAATTTCCATTTATAAATTATTTCTAGCAATATAAGTGATTATTTTTTTAAAAAATTTATAATATTTATTTTTTGCAAAAAGCAGTATAAACTAAGTTTTTTATTAACATGATAAAATAGCTATAAATTGATCTTCAGAAATTTTCATTTGAAATTAGAGTCGAGTCTTTCATTTAAAAAAACAAACATCGATCCTATTTTGGAACAACTCTTAAAGGTTTTTTCAATAAATGAAAAAGAATTCGAACGAGGAAAGAAAGAGAGAGAGAGAGTCAGATTCCTTGGGGCTATCTAAAAATTGTTTGAATTGAAGGTTAAAAAAAAAAACGAGATTGTTGATCTTCGATGGGACAAAGTAAGTCAGTTTGCTAAGAAGTATAGAGATTACCAATCTTAATAGTTGATACTCTGCAGCTATTCTATTGTTCGTGGAAAGGGAAAGGAAGAGTCCTAGTTTTTCTATGGATAGAGACTTCCATGGCAATGAAATCATCGCCCAGAATTTAGGTTCTTTCACACTCTTTAAATATTATAGCGCCATGTTTTGAGAGATTATGAAAGAGAATACCTTGTCTTGAGATGAAAATTTCTCATCAAATTCCATTGAGTTTCTCTTCATCTTTAACCATTGCTTCTGTTGGAAGCACGCAGCGGAAGCCCGATACCTTCATCTAGGGAGATTGACAAGAAGGAGTTTAAGTCTAAGCCCGTTAACATATCCAGTTGGACCTATTTTCATTCAAAAGCTTAAACCAATGAGTTATGGGCTAACTAGGATATATTAACTACTCAACACTACATCAATTATCTGATGTGGGACTTCTCTAACACAACTCACACGTGTATCTCAACAATCTCCCCCGCATGTGTGAGCTTAGTGTTACGTTTGCTCCTCCTTAATTTAGGTATTCTTCTGCATCAACTTATCTTGACTCAAATCTCCAAGTCATTGCAATGCACCCACAAGTATGCACAACAACTATCATTAACTGCCTTTGTGGAAAAATCCTGACTTTTTTATCCACTACAACCATCATCAATTGCTAACTTAGGATTGCATCACCCATCGTCTTTATTTCGCGTCACCAGACCAATTGTCCATGGTCACTTCTCGCCAGACCAACTGCGATAGAAATTTCCACCTGAAACAAGCGTTGATCTTGAGACTTCTTTGTTGAAATATTCACCAAACACCTTAACATATTGGAGGCCCGCACCAATCAACCATCGGCTCTGATACCAATTGTTGGGAATGCGCAGCAGAAGCTTGATACATTCACCTAGGGAGATCGATAAGAGGGAGCTCAAGTCCGAGCCCATCAACATATCCAGTTGGGCCCACCTTCACTCAAAAGCTTAAACCAATGAGTTGTGGGCCAACTAAAATGTATTAACTGCTCAACACCGCATCAATTATCCGATATGAGACTTCTCTAATACAACTCACGTGTGTATCTCAACAACTTCTTATGTTAATTAGTTTTTGGTCATGTCCACATCTTGCAACCGCATCTCCCGTGTGACGGGCTCATACATACATACATACATATATATATATATATATATATATATATATAAATGCACTGAATAGTTTTACTTCAAATCAGACATTTCATAGCGGATATGAAATTCTTAAGGAGTGGCTATCAAGTTGCCAATCTCCTCTTTTTGCCAAGGGAAGAAAAAAGAGTATCATTGGGGCTTGGTGACGATGATAATTATCGGTTACTTGAAGAAATTTGTTGAAATATCTTCAATGAAGAAAGTTGTGACTTAAAATGCTTGTCCACTATTTAAGGTAATGCGGATGATGGTCCCCGAAAAGCAATACTAATTAGCCTAAAATTAACCTTCCCGTTCTTAGTTAGGTCTTGTAGACGAGTGCCTCTAGAGCATTTATTATGTACGCTCAATTAGGAAGATTTCAATTTTCAAGATAATGTTTACACATAGCACAAGTGTTCACTCGTTTCACGAGGAATATCCTTCACCGAAACTTCGGTTTTCGGTTTTTATTAAAGTAGGTTCTGTGGTTTGATTACTAGGAGAGTTGTGGCGAAAAATAAGATGTGACACAGGATTGTATGGAATGGATAGAAATCGGATGGATTGAAAATGAATCTGGGATCAACAGAGTTCTAAACTACGTTACAATACTCCTATGAAAGCTGTAAAGGACTCGAAAGTTAACTAAAGCTACAGGAAACTGTAAATACATGACGTAAAGATGCATAGGAAACTAAGTGCAGATAAGCTTGAGTGTTTTTGCATTATTGTTCGCGGTGTCCTTCCTCTTTGCTTCCTCTGAATATTTGTATCTCCTCCTATCCTACAACTGCTCGTCGGTTATTTCCATATTTTCAAACTTTGAATATTTTGACGCTTCTAATAACTTTCTTTTCTAACCACGTTTTTCCAGTTTTATTATCCGCCAAAACTTGATCTCAACCGCTAAGATGATTTTAAATCTAGACAAGTAACTTCCCATAATATGCTCGTGCTCACTATCCCCACTTTTGCTCATAACTTCTTGTTATTGTGATTTATATGGCTGAGTTGTGATTCTTCAATATATTCCCAAAGTGTGAACCTCTCAAATTTCGGGAAAGGGTCGTTGTCATGAGGCATAAATATTCCAACATCCCGAACTATAACTCTCCATATTTCGGTAAATATACATATTTTCATCAATTACCGAATTCGGGATATGATGTCATTCACACTTTCTTCTCAGCATGTTTCCGAATTCGGTCTAGATGTGTTTCGGAAGATGGCTGATTTCCATTATACACCAAATTCGGCATTAAAGCCGATTCGGTACTTATGCAGATTGTTATTTTGGTGTCAACAACAAGTTAAATTTTCATAATACTTTATCCAAATAAGGAGCAGAAGTCACAAAAAAACTCCAAACTATAACCAATGAGACACATTTATCATAAACTTTTTTCGGTGACATCAAAAATATCAAACTTGTACATGTGATAACATATTTACTTTCCATGAAAATTTTGTCAGTGATAACGGTTAACATGGCACCCACGTGGTTTAAGTGAAATAAAACGATATTGTTTTGGTTAAAACATCTTCTAACGGAATATTGACGGGGGATAAATGTGTCACTAGTGTTGATACCAAAAAATAATCTGGTCCTTGATACACAAGTGCCTGGCATGCGAATGAAGAAAAAATGTGAGTGGCATATGAGTATGGCTAAAAGTAATCATGTGCATAACGCATGAACGCCATCATGCACGTATTGATCTATCGACGGGCATAGGAGTCAACACCTGTTGATCAATGACGATATTATTTAATGCCACGTGTTCAGTTGTTGAAATATGACCACGGAATTACGACTTTGTGAAATAACTGATTCGATTCAAGGCTCTAAAATAATTACAAGTCTTTCATTAAAAAAGGGAAAAAGCTACAAAAAAAAGAACTCCAAACTATGTTCACTGTAACACATTTACCTTGAATTTTTTTGTATCATGAAAAACCTCAAACTATGTCCACCGTGACATATTTACCATAAACTTTCTCTTGTGACATAAAAAACCCCAAACATGCATCAATGTGACATATTTACCCATCGTCAATGTTCAATTAGATGATTCTTAAGCCAAAATAATATCATTTTTATTTTACTTAAGTCACTTGGGCACCGTGTCAATACTATTTTCTTTCTGGTGTCTATGTTGGCATATTTTTAACGGTTCTTGTTGACATAAATTTAACGGATGGTATATATGTCACATAGGTACAAGTTTGAGATTTTTTATATCACAGCTAAAAGGTTATGATAAATGTAGTAGAGTGAGCATAGTTTAAGGTTTTTGGCAAAAAAGATAAATATATTTCCTATTTAGGAATGACTCTAAAAGTGTATTTCAATAAATGAAAAAGAATCTGAACGAGGAAAAGAAAGAGAGTGAGTCAGATTTCTTGTGGCTATCTAAAAATTGTTTGAATCGAAGATAAAAAAGAACATGAGATTGTTGATTTTCGATGGGACAAAATAATTGCTAAGAATTATAGAGATTGCCAATCTTGATAGTTGATACTCGGCAGCTACTCTATTGTTTGGGGAAAGGGAAAGGAAAGATTAATAGTTTTTCTATGGATAGAGACTTCTAGGGCAATGAAATCATCGCCCAATATTTTGGTTCTTTCACACTATTTAAATATTATATCACCATGTTTCGGGAGGTTATGAAAGAGAATACCTTGTCTTGACATTAATTAAACTATAGACTGCCTGCTTTCTTATCCTGAAAATTTCCCTTCAAATTCCATTGAGCTTCTCTTCATCTTTTAGCAGTGGTTGTGTTGATCAATTTTGGTCATGGCCACGTCTTGCAACTGCATCTCCCATGTGACGGCACATTTATGGGTGCACTGAATAGTTTTACTTCAAATCAGACATTTCATAGCGGATATGAAATTCTTGTAGTAGCATCCAGAGAGAGTAGCCATCAAGTTGCCGCTCTCCTCTTTTTGCCAAGGGAAGAAAAAAGAGTGTCACTGCGGCTTGGTGAAGATGATGATTGTGAGTTACTTGAAGAAATTTGTTGAAATATCTCCATTGAAGAGAGTCATGACTGAAAATGCCTATCCTCTCTTTCAAGCTAATACAGATGATGGCCCCTCAAAAGCAATACTGAGTAGCCTAAAAATCAATTTTCCTGTTCTTATTTAAGTCTTGTAAATGAGTGCCTCTGGAGCACTTATTATATGCACTCAATTAGGAACATTACAATTTTCAAGATAATGTTTACATACAACACGAGTTAAATTGTTCACAATACTTTGTCCAAACAAAGGGCAGAAGCCACAAAAAATCATAAACTATGCTTAGTATGACACATTAACCTTAAATTTGTACTTGTGTGACATATTTACCTTTTATCAAAGTTTCGTCAATGAGAATTACTAAAGATCTGCCTACATAGAGCCAGAAAGTAAACTATGTTGACTTGGCACTCACGTGATTTAAGTGAAATAAAAACGCCATTATTTTGGCTGAAAAATCATCTAAGAAACCTTGACGAGGTAAATGTGTCACTTAGATAGAAGTTTATGATTTTTTATGTCAAAAGAAAATTTTTAAGATAAATGTGTCACAATGAGCATAGTTTGGAGTTTTTTGTAGCTTTTGCCCCCAAACAAGAGAAGATATAATGGTCTTAAAGTAAAAAAAAAAATGTGAAAAAAAAGGCCACCCCAAGATGAGTGTTCTCTTATTCTGACTTCCTTGGAGCTTTCCATAGCATAGTCAAGCCATGGACGGGTTCTCTTATGTTGAATTCACGAATATGACCATGAATTCGTTGGAAACGTTAGCAAAACTCCGATTGGAGAACAATATGGTCAATGAATTCCTTTCATTGCAACTATCTTCTTATTTAGTTTGGCTTCGAATTGTTCAGGACTCTTTTACCATGGAAAATCATACAGTGACCTCATTGGGATTGAAATTTCATGTATTGATTCTTGAATATTCTTGTCGTGTTGAAACCAAACATCTACTCAAGAGGATAGATGGGGTGGTTCCGGGCCGCGATTGTTTTCATCTCTATCCTTTCGACAATGATAGGTATCAATATTTTCAGCTTATGTCTCGAGTATGGACTCATATCGAAATCCGAGTCGATCTAAGTTCGAGCTTGTTTGGATATTTGTGGTGTTTACTAAGGGTGCGTTTGTTTGCGGAAAATGTACCATTTCTGGAAAATGCTTTTCAGGAAATTACTTTCCAGAAAAATGAGTTTATTTTTTGGTATTTGCTAAAACCTAAAAAAGACTTGGAAAGTATTTTTAGTTGTTTGGTAAGAAAAATCTAATAGTGAAAATTATCAAAAAATGTTGTATTTTTAAAATTATTTCAAATTGTTTGTTATTATAAAATTATTTTTATCAAGAAAAGAAAATACATGAATGTTTTCCTTCTTAGAAAGAAAAAAAAGAAAAAAAAAGAAAGAAAATAAAATAAAAAATATTATTAAATTCAAGATGAGCAATTCCGAAAAGTGTTTTCATATTTTTAATTAGGGAATTTGTTTTCATAAAATTAAACATGATATTTATGTTAACCAGAAAGTATTTTCCGTTGGCCAAATCATTTTCGAAGAATCAAACGGTTGAAAGTTCGAAAAACACTTTTAAGGAAAATACTTTCGCCAAAACAAACACACCCTAAGTAAAGTTTGACTTGCATCTGAACTCCAAGCAAATTCGATGGAGTCTAAAATTTGATGGGGTGTGATCTTGGATTATAAAGAAAAAAAAAAGAGAAGAAAATAACTGTTTTCAAGTTTGAATTAAAAAAAAAAGTTTGAATAAAAAAGTCACGCAAGAACATACAAAGACGGAATCTTTCTTTACGTGGGTTTTTGGTTCCGCCAAAGTAAAGTGGATTCTGCTCGTATTGTACGCCTGGAGCTTCTATCCGAGTGTTTAGTTTTGTCTCTGAATATTTTCTTGTGTGAACACGTGAGCGATTGGGCGTTAACACAATTGGAAATCTTTTAAGTGTAATTTAGAGTTGAAAAGCATTCGAGCTATTTATTTATTGTGACTTTGTAATTCTCTAAATTCATAGTCGAATATTTTGCGAGAATAGATACCCATACTCGGATCAGATCATGTAAATCTCCAGTGTTCTTATGATTTCTTGATGATTTCTCCGAGAATTTCGGTCCCTTACATTTGATATTGAATCGCAACATCTATTAATTTTTGTGTTTATTTCACAATTTCTCTAAAAACACCAAAATAGGAACAACACTTGACATTCGATTGAAATACTCCAACGCGCCAATCTCACCCCAGATTGATTCACGCTCCTTTACGTTTTTTAAGTTCTGTGGCTGATGTCACTTCAAATATTTTTTAAGCGTGAATCGTCCAAAATCTATTTCAATACATAAAGATTATAATTATGAATTTGAATATTTTTTTTTTCAAATTTTTAGATGGATTATCATAACTTGAAGTAGTAAATAGCTGTTTTCGCCGTGCCCCGCACGAGGTTCCTTTGAACGAGTGCTTTCGGATTATCATAATATAGCAGTATTGGGGCTTGCGGCAGGTTTCTTGAAGAAGAAACTTCCTATCAAGTCCTAATGAAAGCTACCCTTATCTGACCCATCGGACTCTTCGGAATTAGGTTGACTGGTTGCATTAGATGCCAAAGTTGCCGTTTTGGCAATGTTATCAAGGATCAAAGAAGACACTCAAGGAAAGAAAATTTGTCAATAAATGAGGAGGAAGACTGTTTCCAGACGTCTTAGATGATTGTAACTAGGGCTGCGCCAGAGAATTTGGGAAATCTACGGAATCTGCAGAGCTTGCATGACCGGATCGTTGTAATGTTAGCACCGGTGAGTGTATGGTAGACTACAAGGTTTAGAATCATACCCATCTCGTATCCACTCAATACTTAAGTAGATACATGTATAAACCTGTGAAATTTACGGAATTAATAAGTACGTTAAAAGAGCTAAATAAAGTATATTATGAATATTAAAAGTATAAACAATTTGTTACCACATAATATTCCATATGCATATAATTATGATATGTCCTATTATATGACATATTATAGTGACAACACTTCATGTCGTCTAAGCAATTATGTGGCTTTTGTTAATTTTTGATAATTCAAATAACAAAAGCCATACAATATGGCGAGTTCCTAACGGCACAATTAATTAAAAGTCACAATGGTAGCAAGGGGATCAAATCCTTCGGAAAAGAGTTGCATAATAAAAAACTTGAAGATCAAGAGCGAGAGCATTTGATTTAGCATTACAAACTCAGCAAAATCATAAATAATGATATGATCCAGCCGTCGCATTTGGAAACTGGGTGCGCTAATTCACTTTTGCACGTTATATAATATGAGCCGTTATGTTAATGCACCCTTTGATATTCCACAACAATTCTATTGTTCATGGAACGGGAATCCCAGTGTTGCTCTGGCCAAGGACTTCTATGACAGTGAAATCATCACCCAGAATCTTTGGTTCTTTCACACTCTTTAAGAATTATATCACCAATTCTTCACCATTTCTTGAAATGTTATGAAAGAGAATATCTTATATATAGAATGGCTGTCTTTTATCATGAAAATTTCCCATCAAGTTCCATTGAGTTTCCCTTCATCTTTTAGCACCGCTTGTTTTGATTAGTTTTGGATAGGTGTGCAGTCCATGTCTTGCTACTGCATATACACGTGTCTGGTGTGATGGGCTTATAGATTTATAAGTTGACTGGACAATTAGGATTCAAATCGAACATTTCCTAGTGGATACGAGACTCTTGTGGTAACGCTCCGAAGGAATAGTTACCTTGATTGCCGCTCACCACTCTTCTACCAAAATAAAAGAAAACCATCACCTGTTCAAGTGACGAGCGATAATTGTCGGTTACATGAAGAAATTTATTGCAACGTCTCCGAGCGAAGAGCGTCATGAATCAAAATGCCTATCCACTATTCAGGCTAATTCACAAATGATGGCCCCTCAAAAAACAATACTAATTAGCCTGGTATTAACGTTCGTTTCCTCTTTTAGGTCTTGTAAAGGAGTGTCACCATCTATGGGGCACTTGTTAAATATACTTAATAAAGAATATTACAATCTTCAAAATAATATTTGCACATAATATGAGAAAAACAGTAGATGAAAAACTTAGTTTTCCTTATTTACTTGCTTGATAAAATCCTTCTCTTTTTCGCTTTCACACTTACATGGGTGCGTTTCTGTCCAGTTTCCTATTAAAAGAAAACCCCAAGCCAAAGCACAAGTCAAGATGAAAGGAATTACAGAGAAAGTTGATACTTCTCAAGAAAAACAAATCATCAAACCCAAAAAATGTAAAAGTCATAGACAGTAGGGCCAGTTGCCCCGCTACTGTGGATGCCTTGGCCCGTCGAGGCAATCATAAACTTTATTCGACATAAAACAATATTGTTTGTTTTTTAAAAGTATTATGGCTTGAAGAGCAATTATGTCATTTGCAATTAGACCTGATCATTGAGCAGGCTAGGGCCCGAACATCATTAGGTCTGCACAGGCCTGCCCATCAGTCCACCTTTCTTTTTTATGGAAAAAAAAAAGTATTTCAGCCAAAAAAGTGCAAATCTGAAGACAAATGAAAAATTAGGTTTAGGAGTTTGTGTTATTTTATTTTTTTACTTTACCTATGACTTTTATTCTATTTTTCTCTACTATAGTAGAAATTTGGGGCTTGTTCTATCTTATTAGCGCTGATACATATAAAATATATGGGCGAGTCGGGCAGGTAGGATGTCGAGGCACTTGCCCAAGCCCAGCCCCGTCTACTGACCAAGCCTAGAACAGTTCTCCGAGGCAAAAGAGCTCGGCAAATGGGCGGGCCCGTTCGCCACCTGCCTATTGATCGGGTTTATTTTTAGAGTTGTTGGGTGATATAAATTAATATTACGCATTATGAGATACTTTATGTTCGTATGACATAATTATAAGAATATATATGCTAGTGGTAAAGACACTCACGTGAGTACATATTAATTAGGAAATTCATTGAAGGATACTTTAGGTGCTAATTATTATATCACTAGAACAAAAGGCAATTAGGCCATTCAACTTGTCTGTACTTTAAACAAGACAAGCTTTTTTTAAAAAAAAATAAAAATTAAGTGCATAAACTATAAGTTTTTGGGACTAAACCAATCACTTGAGTGGAACTCAAATTTATGGTGTCAATGAGGCTGCCCTAAAATATTTCCAATCTTTCACATGAAAAAGTTGTGCTGGTGATATTACCAGCTTGTTAAGGTAGATCCATCTATCTATGAAATGAATATAGTTACTCAAAGAAAAGAAAAATCAAACGCATGCCAATATTTTGACTTTACCGAGGAAATAAACATTTCAACTACAATGGACATAACAAAATTATTTTACAATTCTCATTAATGAGTACATTCGGAGCATTCGCTCAACATGTCTGGCGAGGAAATATTCAATTTTCAAAGTATTGATTGTGTATATTATACTTTTAATGTACTAAAAATTACTGTATTTCCTTATTTGGTTGGTTGACTAGTGTCTCGATGGCAACTTTTTAACAAAAATCATATTTAGTTAAAGTGGTTTCCATAAGTGTCATTGGATTTTAGGACAATTGTTGGCTTAAAAGACGACGGTTTAGTTAAGTACATATAAATAGTTTTTTGAAAGTAAAAGAAATGATATAAAATTAAAATTTATTACTAGACGTAACCAAACATTGCTTTGAATTAAGAAACGTTTAAATATGCTAAAAACGAGTCAAATAATTTATTATTTTTTATGAAACAAAAATAAATGTATCCGACCGGCGCTAGAGACTTACAATGATTTTTGTTTTTGACTGTATCACTTATATTATTAGTCTTAAAATTTAAATTTCGATTTGCATAAATTTCTTAAAATTAAACGAGAAATCTTTATTTTGACAACAAACAAAAAACACATATGTGGCTCACACTCAACCACGATTTTAGATATAGGGGCTATTTGTTTTTATTTTTTCGTGAGTTGAGGGATAGATCTATAGATATTTTGTAGTACAAAAATTACAGTAGTACACTCCCCCTTCTTTTCTAGTTAAATAGCAGTACACTCCACTTAATACAAATTTCCTTTTCTTTGGTGGAAATAAATATTAAATTCATAGATTAACTTGAAAAAAAAAACAGCATGACGCAAGATTGGACCGGATTTATAGAAAAAAGGATTAATATCACGAAAATCCCGAACTGGTACACCTATAACAAATTTAATCATAACTAATTTTTTGATAACAAAAAATCTCAAATTGGTACACCTGTGACCACTAAAAACCCCAAACTGGTACACTTGTGACAAATTTACCCTCCGATAAATTAGATTTATATCATGAAAAATCACAAATTGGTAAACCTGCGACAAATGAATGGGTAAAACCCCAAACTGGTACATTTGTCAACTGTCACATGTCATCCAACTCAGCAATTTAACTGTAAAATTTAACTGAAACTAACGAAGGGTAAATTTGTTACAGGTTTATCAGTTTAGGGCTTTTAGTTGTCAAAAAATTAGTTTGAGGTAAATTTGTCATAGATGTACCAGTTTGAGGTTTTTTGTATTATTAATCCAAGAAAAATAAACAAAAAATATATAACTCTTAACACAAAATTGGGATGTCAATGCCAAGTGAGAGCGCTACGAGGATCGAGCGATTATTGCATCGCGAAGCAATGGGGGCGGCGCAAGGCTTTTTATTTTTATTTTTAAAAGTGAACGCAAGTCACTTCCATGATCAATTATTTTTTTTTTTGCTAGAGAGAAGGGTCTCATAGGTGAGTTTCAAAAACAACGGGGTCTTATAGTGTTAAGCAAGCTACATTGTCATAAATTAGTCGATATGAAAACAAAGTGAAGACGAGACACATGGAAGACAAAAGATCTCACATTGCGTACTTAAAATTTTTTGAAACTCGCATTTCCTATAAAACCAAGACTTTCATTTGACCTGTGCATAATCTCCCAAAAGCCTTGTCCCCTATTAGTCGAGCAACGAAAGTTATAAATTATTATATAAATAGATATTGATATATAAAATAATATATATAGTGTCTATTGTTTATTTTTGTTAAAACACTGAGAAATATAATTTTCTTATGAATTTTAATTCGTGTTACGGATTGGAGGGGAGGGGTCGACACCTTACCCACCCCGCCAAATCCCCTCTCATTGCCCTATTCTCCATTTTTGCGAGGTTGCCCTGTTCGAAATGGAGCGTCACGCCCCATGCCCATCCCTAGTAAAAATAATCTTATATTCATAATAATTGTAAGGGAGGCTATTCTTTTAGTTTTCCACACCTCCTTGTTATTTCTTTTGGAATGATGGTCTAAATTTTTTTATTACATATTTCATTTTTATGACAATTTCCCTTATTTTTGTTTGGAAACCGCTTAAAAAATACTGCAACACATTTCTTATGGAACGTTTTCATTCATTGGAAAAAAAATAGGAAAATTGAAAATCTTCACAAATCAAACGAGGCCGGAATTTTGCACGGAACTTGCTATGAAAACTTGAGTTCAAGCACAAGATGAATTAAAATTTCTTGCTGGTAATCAAGCTCAATCAACATAATGCGGATCAATTTCAACTTTAAGATGAGTCCAACATCTTGGATTTTAGTATGGGTGATCAATTCCCAATTCGGTTCCAATCCAATGGAATCGGTCACCTTTTTTTTTTTCCACTACTTGATGCCATCTGTTTTGAAACTGGAATTATGTTCCTTATGCTGACTACACATAATCATAGAAATAACCGTGCAATTTGAGTCAATGCAATGACGAATCGGTGTAGACTAGTCAAAACATGCCGACTACAATGTACTACTAATGTCTATGATGGAAGTAAAAAAAAAAGAAGAGACCCATTAGAAACAATTTTACTGTTGATAAGTATTACCCCCTTGGTTAGCTGTACACTGGTAAGTCTAGGACATTACATTATTTTTTATAGGTGGTGTTAAGTATTACCCCCTTGTGGACGGCAGACTGATGTTGGCAGGTGGCGACTGGACGAGACTCGAGAAGTCGAGAAGGCTAAAGTACTTCACTTAGGGTTTAGTTCACATTTTACTATTTTTTTTAAGAAGTAAAAAATTTAAAAAAAGTATATATAGTTGGTTTGATCTACTTCGGTCCAATTCCCGGTTCTCCCTTGGAACCGAGAATCGAACCGTCTGGACATCGGTTCTATTTTTAGGAACTGAGAATTGGTCCGATACTCCCGGGAAACCATACCAAACTGGCTGGTTCAGTCTGATTTGGTCTAGGCGATTCTTGGTTCGGACGGCCTGTTTTGCATACCCCTAAATTTTAGAATGCAATTGAGTTTGAAAATAGGCCGATGCACCACATGTATGTGAACTTGTTCAATCTAGTTCCCTGTATTTTCTTTTTTTGGTTCAATGTAGTTCTTGTATAGCCTAAAATAGGTGCAATCTCATTCTTTTGTTATTCAGGCTAACAAAAATCGTAAATAGGGCACATAATATAGTTAACCATCCTTTAAGTATCCAAGTTGGCGTTACACATTTTATTAGACGGTCCAAATGTTCCAGCCATGTCCATATTGCTGACATAGCACCTAACTCTGCATCTTTTAACACCCGCGTCGCGTCCATCATACCTCTGCCGCTCGAACCCATGATTACCACCGAACACTTCCGCTGTTACCACCACCACCACCGAAGCGGACATCATCGTCATCAGAAGACCTTGGCACCACCGCCCCACTCCTCTCTCTCGCGACTGATGTGACCTTCAACGGTACTAGGTTTGAGGCGAGGACGACTTAGAATTGCAGTCATGCACCTCAAATCTGAGGCGCGGAAAGAGAGAGAGAGAGAGATATGGATGGGTGGCGAAGGGGTGCTGATGGGACGACGAGTTGACCAAAAACTATTCTAACAGCAGAACCAATGTCGAATGGTGAGAAAAAGTTTCAAAGACCTCTTGGGTGGATTATCTTATTCAAGAATGAGACTTCGAATCGACGCCGCTCTTTATCTCAACCCATGGCCGTGCTCGTGGCATTACAAAAGAGAGAAAAATCTCATGCCAATCGAATATGATGAACACCGTTCATTGTCCCCCTAAACCATTGACGGCGAATCGAACCGGGGAAAAAAGGCTCAAAAGCAAAGATTAGAAAAACCCATCGAACAGCATGAAAAGTAATGACATTCGAAAGGACGCAACTCCAAGATTCCCCCGAGAACACAGACTCACAGACGCATTCGCAGAAAAGGGTTGTTCACCTCTTCCTCAACAAAACCTATTCAGACATTTGAATAGAATTTTACTTGGACCTAGACCTGTCAAATGGGTGGGTCGGGTTGGGTTTGGGTCGGGTCATAAATGGTCCGACCCAAATTGACCTATTAACCCGTTTATGACCTATTTATGCGCAATGCAATTTTGTTGACCCATACCCGACCCGACCCGTACCCAATTAAACCCATATTGCTAAAATACTTCCATATTTAATTAAATATAGGAAAATTCATACCCAAGCTGAAATGAGAATGCGGAATGAGTGTGTGCAAGATTGAGTGAGGGTGAGAGAAATGCGTTGAGTTTAAATAAGTT
The DNA here is from genome assembly GCA_031216235.1 of Syzygium jambos. Lineage (NCBI taxonomy): Eukaryota > Viridiplantae > Streptophyta > Magnoliopsida > Myrtales > Myrtaceae > Syzygium > Syzygium jambos. The sequence goes on from CM062220.1 coordinate 9,775,622, forward strand.
GTAAACTCATTTATGACCCATTTGCGACCCATTTATGACCCATTTACTAAATATAAGACTTCTACCCATTTATGACCCATTTACTAAATATAACTAACCCATTTATGACCCATTTACTAATATATGGGTTAAGAAATGGGTTTATGACCCATTTTGACAGGTCTACTTGGACCTTTGGTATTCGGTTAAGAGATATAATGTTACCAAAGAGAGAGAGCTTTCGTTCCTATGACGGCAAGGACGGCGAGTTCTAGAGATACATTTCTTATGTATTGGCGATTACACGTCTTGCATTTTCAACGCTCCCTTATCTTTGTCTTCCTTAGAAAAATGGAATACCTTTAAACAGTTTTACATTTCAATGATCTCAAAATCTTGCTCGGATACAAAGATTAAAAGACCCGTCGAATAACATGGAAAAGTAACGTCATTTGGAGGGACACAAATCCAAAAGATTCCCCCAAGGACACGACTGACTGACGGGCCCATTCGCAAGCAAAGGGATGGTTCGCCTCTTCCCGGAACAAAATCTGTTCGGACACAATCTGCATCTCCCCTCCCTCCGTACAAATGCGCAGTGCCGAGTACAAAGACGTTCCGCTTCCCCCACTATCCGCGGTCTCCCCACATGGTGCGCTGCGCGCCGCGGGTCCCGCTGCGGTCCGAGCCCTTCCTTTCGAGACGACTTGACGTGGACTGGGGCCCCCCACTCAATCATACCGCTGCGGTTTTCGTGGTGGGGCCCGAATGAACCTGGCCCGTCAAGGCGTCAACGGTGGGATGTGGGAATCGGTCATCTTCTCGTTGCCTTTATGCGACGAGTGGATTCATAGGGAAATAATTGGTACATGGAAGGCATAACATCACAAACGGCCCTTGAATTTTGATGTATTGTATAATATGATTTCTGAACTTTCAATTTATTCGATGTAGTCAATATATTTGTGGTACATATTTAATATAATCCACGAACTCTTGATGCATGTTTAATATAGTCTTTGAACTATATGAAAATGTTCAGTACTGTCATTCCATTAATTTAATAACAGAGATAAGATTGAATATGTTTGCATAGTCTAGGGACTAAATTGAATATGTACCAAAAGTTCATGGATCATATTGAAAAAATTAAAAGTTCATGGACCACATTAAACAAATTAAAAGTTCATGGATCAAGTTGCACATTGGGCAAAAGTTCAGGGACCACATTGAACAAATTAAAAGTTCACTGACCATGTTACACATTGGGTTAAAGTTCATGGACCACTTGTGTCATTTTTCCCTATGAATGATATGCATCGATCGTGCTAGATATCTGAACGTATTCATCACGTCATATGTTGAGCCTGCTTCTCTTCTCTAATTACACGCTTAAATAAAAGAGTAGTTTGTTTAATGTATCGACTTTTGCATGTCTATTAATATATCGAGAATTCTCTTGATTAACCTAAACGATAACTCAAGCGGTAAGCGGATTTGTGCTCCTCATTCAACACCCGAGTTCGAATCGAAACACTTGGACATTCTGTTGAGGCGACCTTTAGGAGCATAGACCCGGGTTTCTCCGGTAGATACCCTGTGGGTGTGTGGGAGATGGGGACTGCCATGTCCGGTAGAGACTAGCTGGATGCTCAAGAACTCTGGACACCCATTGATATGATAAATTAGCGAATTACTCTAGATTATTGCATTGTGATATTCTCTCTGCCTTTTACTCCTTTGGACGAGCCATCCAGCTGCAGTGCAGCTTGTTCTCTCGCTTTATTCGGAAAGAAAAAAAAGAAGCCAACTTGTCCGAACACTTACTTGATCGTGGAGGTGGGTCAACATACTTTTCCAAATACCAAATTCAAATGAAAGTTTAGATGTATAGAGGTCCACAGAGATCCATGTGCTCACTTGACTATAGTCCGTACGCTTCATTACTGGTCTTGAACAGTCAGTTTCAACCTCACTTTTGAGTTTGAATCTGTATACTTTGCACATTGTCAAGGCCATCCTTAGGAATACAAACCCGTATTCCCGAAGATTACCCAATCTGCAGGGAGGACTACCACACATAGTGACGATTGATTGAATGCTCAAAGAGCCTTAAGCACCATATATATACTAGTCGAAGATGTGTGCGATGTTCATTTTAATTTAAATCGCAAAAGGAGATCATATTAGAAAAAGCTTTTCAACAAAATTGAATCTAATCAAATTTGGTACATATCATATAAATCATCCAAATTGAATTTAAGGACTCCTTTATAATATAAAAAATTGCTACCATATTTTAGTCCAACCCTCACTAAACTTGGTCTCATTACAGATGGAAAAATTACCAAAAAAGTCCTAAATTTATTGTCTAATTCGATCATAAACTTTTTAATTATGCTACTTTAGTCCTAAATCTTTTTATGTTTTTCCAATTAAGTCCATTTGGCTAATTTTGGCCGGAAATCGCTGACGTAAATGCCAGCTATCCTAAAATGCCGACGTGATATAATTTTTTTAATATTTTTTCTTTTATTTTTATTTTTATTTTTTCTTTTCTTCTCCTTTCCTCCGTTCTTTTGTTTTGTTTTGCTTTTTTTTTTTTCCCACAATGACCAGCGAGCTCGCGTCGAGATGCCCTCGCCGGCCACCGGCAAGGGTTGCGACCCTTGCATAGATCTAGTGTTGCTTGCATCCGAGCAATCGGAGAGCTCGAGCACAATCACTTGCAACACCACGCCGATCACTACGAATGTAGTCCATGACAGCACGGTGCTAAGCACCGTCGACTAGTTGAAGCCTGTGAAAGAGACGAACATCTCCGGCTTGTGGAGCGTCTGATCGAGGTGTGGGTACTCATCCTCCTCCTAGCGACGTTGCCGTGGTTGGTGATTGCCGCAATTCTAATCCTGAACTAGAAGAGGCGCCTGTACGGAAGGCTCTGCCGCCGCTATTGCATGAGGATCCGCCATGAAAGCAGAGCTTGGAAACGACGATTTTCTCCAACTTGCGCCGACGAAGCTGATTTTCCAATTCGAGCCTGAACAAGTTCATCACGACATATGTCGAGCCTGCTTCTCTCAACACATCCTTTAAATAAAAGAGCCAATTGTTAGATATATCAATTTTTGCATGTCTTTTTCAATGTTTCGAGAATTACTCTCAATTAACCTTAATGATAACTTAAGCGGTAAGCAGATTTGTCCTCCTCATTCAACACCCGAGTTCAAATCAGTACGCTTGGACGTTCCTTTGAGGCCACCCTTAGGAATACAGACCCGTGTGTCTCAGGAAATACCTGGTGGGTGTGTGGGAGACGAGGGCTGCCATGTCCGATAGAGACTAGCCGGATGCTTGAGAACTCTGGACACCTATTGATATGATAAATTAACGATTGCTCTATATTATTGCATTGTGATATTCTCTTTGCCTTTTATTGCTATGGACGAGCCATTCAGTTGCGGTGCAGCTTGGTCTCTCGCTTATTCTGAAAAGAAAAAAGAAGGCAACTTGTCCGAACACTTACTTGATCGTGAGAGGTGGGTCAACAGACTTTTCCAAAATACCAAATCCAAATGCAAGTTCAGATGGATAGAGGTCGATAGAGAACTTATCGCGAATGTGGCAAAACAGATACATGTGCTCACTTGATTGTAGTCCCTACACTTCACTACTGGTCTTGAACAGTCAGATTCGACATCACTTTTGAGTTTGAGTCTTTATACTCGCACCTTGATAAGGCCATCCTCAGAAATACAAACCCGTATTCCCGAAGATCACCTGTATACAAGAAGAACTACCACACGTAGTGACGATTAATCGAATGCTCAGAGAGCCTTAACCACCCTATATATACTGATCAAAGATGTGTGCGATGCATGGGTTTCGGTTTAATTTAAATCGCAAAAGGAGATCATATAAGAAAAAGCTTCTAGACAAAATTGAATCTAATCAAATACGGCACATATCATATAAATCATCCAATTGAATTTAAGGACTACTTTATAACATAAAAATTGGCACCATATTTCAGTCCCACCCTCACTAAACTTGGTCTCATCGTGGATGCGACAATGTTCACCACATATAGACTAACACGTTACTTTTTTCCAAGGAAATAGATCATCTAACTATATAATAAGTAAGCTGTAAAAAACTTCAATCAAATTACACGACATGCGGAAGAAGTAGAATTTACAATTTATAATTTCTTTGCTCAGTCGTATGGCTTTTTGTGACGTGAGACTGCTTGGCTAATTTATTTGTTCGTGTTTCGGAGAACATTACTTTCTAACAAGTAGAGCACTCTACAGACTTTTTAATGAAATGCACTTTGACCATTTTACTTGGAGCCTTGAGATAAAAGCTAAAAAACCAAACCCTAGACACCGTTTATCCTCTCTAGAGCTGTCGATCATGGCATTCGGCCAGGATTGGTTCTGCTTTTCTCCCCTTCGTTAACCTATCAATAATCAAGGCCTATAACTATTAGAGGCAAATACTCTAAATATGTCTGAAATTTTATCCATTAACAAAGAAACATGCATCGACTTTTAAAAATATATCTTTGCACCTTTAAATTCTAACTCTACAACTACAACATTACATCCTCACATTATTTAGTAGTGCCTCTTTATTTACAGAAATGTCATTTTCATTTCCAAAATACCCCCACCCAAATACCAAATTCCGATTGCCACCCACACACAAAGCCCGTCGAATCGAGGGGACAAAGGTGGTGGACGGCGCACCGAGTGGGGACGGTGGTCGTAGGTTGCTGTGGGCGTAGGATGGCACGGCTGATGGTGGTGGGCGGTGAAGAAGAGATTAGGGTTTTTAAAGGATTTGAAATATTGGGGAGTTTTCAAAGGGGGTAATTTGGTCTTCTATTGATGGGCTGTTGTTGAGAAGCATGGAAAATGCATTTTCAAAAGTAGACGTACGGAAGTCATCATAAGATAAAAGATACATGTTTTTGGTACTTACCCTACATTTAATTAGGAGACAATATTTCTAAAGCTAACTAGGAAAACAAATCAATTGAAAATAATTACGAAAGCCATGACTATAAAAAGGAAGATGGGCAACTTTTATACGGATGGGATTTCATTTTTTTGTGGCTTGGTTGATAAATTCAATTCGTTATATGATTCGCATTAAGAACTAACTTCTTTTTACTTATTTACTAATAATATAGATATTTTAAGAGACTAAATCGTGTCTCTAAGAGAACTGAAATGTGTGTGTGTGTGTGTTTTTTCATTTTCGTACACTATCAATTATGAAATGAACTATGGAAAATATTCAATTCTCTAAATAATTTATCAAATACAATTTCATCTTTATCCTCGTTCATGGCCCTTTGACTTTTTGAGTTAGATTTTCATATTTTTCGTAATACTAACTATTATAATTAATGAACTCAATTAGGAAAATCATGAATTAGAACTTTTATCGTTCAAAAATCAATTAATGTTGGTTATAATTAGACGCATTTAATGACATGTATAATTTTATATGTAGATGTCAAGGGAAGTGAGGGAATAGAGCTTTGTGATGATGTGGCTCAACTACAAAACTCCATATATATATATATATATATATATATATATGGTTTTTATTGAAATCAAGACTTTGATACCAACAAGGTGGTTGGTCTAATGGTAAATGGATCACCTATCTTTTACAAGGTCATGAGTAAAATTTAAATGATGAGCAAATCTCTAGACGACATTGTTTGTCTTACATTACTCAGCTATAGCATACCTTGTTTGGACTTCCTGATTGATGGTATTTTGGTGGTGCTACGGTGACAGACTCACCAATCTTGAACTTTCATGTCACGGATGGTGTGAAATAGTCATGATCTGACGAACATTTCGCATCGGGTGTGAGATACTTATGATAACACACATAATAGATTACTAGTGTCAGTCATCCCTCTCCATTCTTTAATTTATAAAAAAAAATCAAGACTTTGACTAATGGTTCTTTTCAGCAGATTATGAAAGATTCAATAATATTATTAATACTAGAAATACTACTGTGTTAAAAAAAAAGGGAACGCTTTCTTGTATTCATCCATCATCTATTGCTTTATCGTTTTTTCTTTGGGAAAATCGCACAATTAGTCCTAAACCTATTTTATTGATGTTAGTTTAGTCCTAAACTTCTCAATTTTGCCAATTTAGTCCCAAATCTTTATGAAAAATTCCAAAGTAGATTCTCCGACCAATTTTCATCATAAATCACTATTGTGGCAATGTGCCATATAGCATGTAGGATGACTGGCGATGACTAAACCGTCATGTTAGCGATTTCCGGTGAAAATTGATCAAATGACTATATTGAAATTTTGCGCAAATGTTTAGAACTAAATTGGTAAAATTTAAAAGCTTAGGATTGAATTGTCATACGATATGCTTATGATTGATTGGACAATTTCCCCTCATTCTTTCTAACAACCAATAAAAAACGTGAGGGGTGCATGAAATTTAACAGTTGTTTTTTACTCTTGGTAAAAAAAAAGTAACCAATTTAAATTTTTATTTTTGGTTATATGGCCTTCCTTTGTATAATGTAATCTTTTTTAACTCAACATTTTATTTTACTTATTTCGAATGTTATTTAAATCTGATCAATGCCAGATTTCCATACTTATATTCCACAGGTATGTTATTCTTCATCACAAACTAAGGGCAAATAGGAAAAATCCCAAATTGCATTTTCAAATCAATAGAATTGTATGAACTTGCCCATGTATGCACACTTCGAATAGGAATCGAAACGATCTAAGCTTTTGTGGCAACTTAGTGCCAAATCCATAACCAATATACTTTGGTCCTTTCCGTTGCGATTGTCAATTACTTGCTTGTATTTTATCTATCGCTATAATATAGTTCTTTTTTCTAATAATGGATGGCCGTAACTTTGGGAGCCCTCGGCTCATCCTGACGATGATATGGGCCTTGAGTGAGTGAGGAAGGCCATCGTGCTCACTGCTTTTAACGATATCTTGAAATTTACTAACTGCTTTTAACGATATCTTGAAATTTACTAACTTCATGAGATTTTCTTGGATCTCATGATTTCCCTCTTCATAGCTATTTTAGCACCCAATCTCCTTTACATATAGACCTTTGGGCTAAGATCTGGGATCAGAGGCACTTCAACAGCCCCCAATTAGCTAAAAGATTAAGTCATGAGCTCATCATGGGCCTTCATTGTTCAGCGTGAATTTAGCACTACTCGAAAATCAAAATACCATCAGGTCTTGCAGTTAGTCAATCCATTCTTTCAACTTCAACTTCAAGGATCCGTTCGTTTCAAGAAAAATCAATAATTTGAAAAATATTTTCTTAATTTTAATTGTTGTTATCCCTTAGAAAAAATTCAGTCATGTTAAAAAATGCTTTCATAATCAACTTCGTTCTAATGCCTAAATATTGTACTGATAATGGAAATATTTTTCATTAACTCATTTTCCTAACCAATAAAAACTATTGAAACTATCATCGTACTGCCTTTAGTGAGGACTGAGATTTTGTTGGATCGCATCATGATTTGAGTCTTTAATCGAAGAAATTACACATTCATTCATCATCGCATTTCCAATTTACATTGGCTGACCCAAATTGGACCTGCTTGGAAACTATCTGGGCTTTCTTCAAAGCCGAATCGATAGGCTTAGATTGAGCCAAAAACGAGCACTTTCTGTTTAACATTTTTGTAGCACCTCGGAATTTTGCAAAACCTACGTAGGTAGGTAGGTCCATAGTGCCTTCAATTCCTAGATTTTCCTAATCTAGATTCGAATTGATTACTATGTTGATTATTCGAATTTCGAAAGTAGAAGAGTCGTAGGTTGCTTCGGCACCTAGCATCCTTAATAGATTTCAAGATATCTAAGTGACATGTGCAAGGTGACCAATTTATCTGCGTAAACCAAGGGCGCGCATGATAACCATTCTGTTCCGGAATGAGTTCCTGAACCAGAAATAGATTTTTCTATTTCTGGTTCCTGGATGAGTTTCTGAGAAAAAAAACCCGTTTGATAATGACAAAAAATTTCTATTTCTAGAACAGAAACCCGTTTGATAACAGCACAAAATTTCTATTTCCTGAAATAAAATCCCATTTGATAAACAACAGAAAATTCTATTTCCAGGAACAAAAATCCATTTTTTTAGAAATGGAATAAAAATAATAAAAAATCCGAAAAATTCATAAAAATATTTAAAAAAATTCAGAAAATCCCAAAAAATTGAAAAATTCCAGAAAAAATCATCAAAATGTCGAGAAAATAAAAACAAATTTAGATTTCGGGAAAATAGGAAATTTGTTGAATTTTTTCAAAAAAAATCAAGAAATCAAAAATTTCAAAACTTCACAGAATTGCTTAGAATACATGTGGCCACCCACTTTTAGTGAAATTTAAATTTTTTTAGGTGCCCAAAAAAAATAAAAAAATCAAAAATTTCAAAACTTCACAGAATGACTTACAATACCTCTAGTCACCCACTTTGAGTAAAATTTAAATTTTTTTAGATGCTCAAATGGTATTTTTGATTTTTTTTTATTTTTTTTGGTTCCTAAAGAAAATTAAATTTCACTCAAAGTGGATGGTCACATGTATTCTAAGTCACTCTGTGAAGTTTTGAAAATTTTTCTTTTTTGCTTATTTTTATTTTTTTTCGACACCTAAAAAAAATTAAATTTCACTCAAAGTGGGTGGCCATAGGTATTCTAAGCAATTATGTGAAGTTTTTTATTTTTTATTTTTTTATTTTTTTCGGCACATAAAAAATTTAAATTTCGCTTAAAGTGGATGGCCACAGGTATTCTAAGCCATTTTGTGAATTTTTTCTTTTTTTCTTTTTTTTTATTTTTTTCGGCACCTAAAATATAAAATTTCTCTCAAAGTGGGTGGCCACAGGTATTTTAAGCCATTTTGTAAAGTTTTAAAATTTTTACTTTTTTGCTTATTTTTATTTTTTTTTTGCATATAAAAAAATTTAATTTCACTCAAAGTGGGTGGCCACAGGTATTTTAAGTTATTCTGTGAAGTTTTGAAATTTTTTATTTTTTTATTTTTTTCGGCACCTAAAAAAATTTAAATTTCACTCAAAGTGGATGGCCACAAGTATTCTAAGCCATTATGTGAATTTTTGAAATTTTTGATTTTTTGTTTTTTATTTTTATTTTTTTCGGCACCTAAAAAAATAAAATTTCGCTCAAATTGGGTGGCCACAGGTATTCTAAGATATTCTGTGAAGTTTTTAAATTTTAGAATTTATTATTATTTTTTATTTTTTTGGCAACTAAAAAAATTAAATTTTGCTCAAAGTGGGTGGCCATAGGTTTTCTAAGCTATTTTGTGAAATTTTGAAATTTTTTATTTTTATTTATTTTTTTAAATTTTAAATTTTTATTTATTATGTTAAGTTTTGAAATTTTTGATTTTTTTTTTTTCTGACCTCAAAGATCGTGACTTTCATATGAATATGTGTGTTGAAGAAAATGAATTCCTCAGAAATGGTTCTCACTTTTGTTCCAGAAATGAAAAACCAACTTTTTTTTGGTTCTCATTTCTGGTTTCAGAATCAGTTTTGGAAGCAAACTTGTCCCGGAAATAGAAAAATGAAATTGCGTTACCAAACGGGTTTCTGGTCCAAAACTGATTCCGGGAACAAAAAACCAGTTCTGGACTGAACCAGAATGGTTATCATGCAGACCCCAAGAGTCTCAGGTCTAAAATTCGTTTACGCCCGGTAAAGGTTTAGCAAACCCAGAACGCCTTTCCGGTTTTACAAGTCTTTGATTAAGTATCTACATTTTATTCCACACGCAATTCAGCGGACCACCATCAACTTCACCCCTTTTTCCTGCTCCGTTCGTTCTTTATCAGAAGTTGCCTTTGTTTGCGTAGCAACTAGACCGGAGCTCTAGTCCTCCTCCTTGTACGTATCTTTTGTTTGGGCAGTAACGGGACCGGAGCTTTAGTCCTCCTCCTTATCTTTCTCATCCATATTAAGTTTGTTGCTGATCTATTCGATCGCCGGGCTGGAATCTTGCCATTGTGTCGGTGATGGTCGATGCCATATCTTCAGAAGGTCGCTTGGTCTGCTAAAGCGGAATTCTAGAGGCAAGCCAAGTTTATGTGCCCATTTTAGCCATGAATATTTTAGCCTAGAATTGTTGAGGCATTGTTGGAAACGCGACGATGAGAGAGTTGAAAGCCACATGCTGATCTTGTGACCTTGATATTGTGTTTCTATCGGAGACAAAATGTGATACTAGACGGATAGAAACTCTTACAAGAAGGATCGGATTTACTCGGTCCTTCTCTATTCCCGCGGAAAACAATGCGGGAGGTCTAGCAGTCATGTGGAAAGATCCCGTAATTTTATCCTTTTCCTTTGCAGACAAAAACCAAATCCATACAGAGGTTTCTAACAAAGAAAATCTAGAACAATTGTGGTGGCTTTCGTTAGTGTATGCACCTCCTTGTTGTGGGCTTAAACGAGTATTTTGGCAAGACTTCACAAGCCGGGTTCAAAACTTGGGAGAAGACTGGTTTGGAATTGGAGATTTCAATGAGACTATCTACGGCTATGACGCGTCCAATAGAAGGGGTCCGGGCCCATCTTGTCACTTTCTGGTGGATTTTATGGATGCCTTGGGTTGTATTGATCTTGGGTTCAAAGGCAAACCTATACTTGGACAAATGGCAGAGAGGGCATTGCAAGTGTTCGGAAAAGACTTGATCGAGCAGTTTGTTCGACATCATGGTGTGAGCAATTCCCTTGAGCAGGGGTTGTCCACTTGCCGGTGGTAAACTTGGATCATTCTCCTATTTTGCTGAATTCAACTTCTATTGAGGATAACTCGAAATGTCCTTTTAAATTTGAAGCCACTTGGCTACGGAACTCAACTTGTGTTAATGAAGTGGAAAAGGCTTGAAACAACAATGTGGTAGGCAATTCATTAACCACATGGCATAGGAAGCTAAAATCGACAGAAATCGCTCTCAAAAGGTGGAATAAGGAACATTTTGGTATTTTCCAACAACACCTCAAGGAATTGATGGTAGCACTTGATTCCATTCAAAGGGATAACCCTTCAGAAGAGCATAGCAGGAGGGACAAAGAAATCAAGGTGGCCATTAACGAGCAATGGGAGAGATTGGAGATGATATGGAAGCAAAAATCGCGACAATCTTGGCTGCAGGAGGGTGATCGGAATACCAAATTCTTCCATCTTTCTACAACTATCAGAAGGTGCAAAAATTATATCCTTGCAATTCAGAATGATGGAGGCCAATGGCTTAAGAGTATAGATGAGGTTAAAAACTTCTTTTTATCCAAGTATACAGAGCTTTTCCTGGGACCATCACTTGAGCCACGCCCTCTCATTAGGGAACTCTTCCCTAAGGTAGTTTCTGACAAAGAAAATTTGGATTTTTTGGTGATTCCAACTGAGGATGAAATATATAGCGTCTTGAAAGAGATGGCCCCTCTTAAATCACCAGACCCGGATGAATTCCATGCTATTTTCTACACGAAATGCTGGGAAGTGGTGAAGGCCCATATTGTCTAATTTGTGCAGCACTTCTTTAACATATGGCAGTTGCCTCATCTTCTCAATCATACTTTTATAGTACTCATTCCAAAAACTCATAATCCACACACCTTTAACCATTTTCGGCCCATAAGTCTATGCAACGTGAGCTATAAACTTATCTATAAATTGTTGGCAAATAGACCGAAAGGGTACCTCAGTCGTATCATTTCACCTCAGCAATCAGCTTTTGTTCCGAGCAGAAGCATTCAAGAGAATTCTGTAATTGCACATGAAATCTTACACTCCATGAGGAAGAAAAGAAAGGGGAGTCCATTTATGGGAGTCAAGGTTGATATGTCAAAAGTTTATGATTTGATTGGAATATACTTGATGCAATACTATGTAGTTTGGGGTTTTCGTCTCATTTTTGCAGGCTCATAAAAATATGTGTATCGTCGGTTCATTATTCTCTTCTCATTAATGGTAGACTAGCGGGAAGTTTTAAACCTCATAAAGGACTCCGACAAGGTGACCCTATCTCGCCGTACTTGTTTGTCATTTATACTGAACTTCTTTATATAATTCTATCTAGAGCAAAGGATTTGAAGATTATTGCAGGTATAAGAGTAGGGCGACAAAGTCCGCCTTTAACTCACCTTATGTATGCTGATGACTTGTTATTATTTGTTGGAGTCACTAAACATCAAATGAGAGCACTGAAGGAATGCCTTGAACTTTATTGCTCGTGGTCGGTTCAAAGCTTGAATCATCAGAAGTCGTATGTCTTTTTCTCTAAAAATACTTCCGTGGGCATGAAAAAGTTTTGTATGGATGAGGTCCACATGCGAAAGACAGATCTTGAATCACTGTACCTTGGAAATCCCCTCTTCAATCCAGGAAAAAAGCAAGACAAAATATCAATTCCTTGAACAAAAGGTTGACAACAAACTTAGCTCCTGGAAAAGAAAGACACGATCTTGGGCGGGAAGAGCAACATATATCCGATCGGTTGTTTAGAGCACACCGATTTATGCTATGCAATCTAGTCGGCTGCCTTGGAGCACTGGTAACAAACTCGATGCCTCTATAAGAAAATTCTGGTGGAGTGTACCAACCAAGAAAAACATATATTTTACACCTAAATGTTGGGATTCTCTGTGTAGAAACAAGACGGATGTGGAGGAATGGGTTTTCGGCAGAATAGGGACTTCAATAATGCTTTACTTTTGTAGCTAGGTTGGGGAATGATCCAAGATAGAGGCAAGTTATGGGTTCGAGTCCTTGAAGGGAAATATCTGCAGACCTCAAATTTCTGGAATCACAAGGTCAAGGCATCAGCCTCTCCTCTATGGAAGGCAATCATAGATACCAGAGAGATACTTAATTTGGGAACTCTATATCAAATAGGGGATGGAAAGTCGATCGAGGTCAGAAATCACCCATGGATTCCTAATGTCTCAACTCATCTGCCTTCCTTTATTGATCCAGACCCTGTTTTGAAGCACAGAAAGATAGAAAGCTTCTTTATCCCAGGAACACAAACCTGGGATATATTAAGTCTAAATCAGACGTTTTGCCCAACCTTAGTATGAGCCATCCTTCAGATCCATGTGCCAAACTCCATTGGGGTAGACAAACTAATTTGGCATCCAACTATTGATGGATTGTTTCTGTTAAATCTGCTTACAAACTCATAAAGTTCCAAAATGAAAATGGTTACAATCGCGGGATTTGGAACAAAATCTGGAAAGCTAGAGCTCATGAGCGACACAAAATGATGTTGTGGAGGATAGCGACTAACGTTTTACCTTGTCGAGCTAACTTGTTTCAATTGATCCATATCCCAGACCCCTCTTGCCCGTTGTGTGGAGCTTTGGAGGAAAATTCGGTACATTTGTTCACAAGATGTCCTTTAGCCCAAATATTGTGGAGACAAAGCCCATGGGGTATTATCTCATCTGCTTGGAACTTCAAGTCTCTGGAAGAGATGGTGAATCACTTTCTTGATCCAGGAAAAATAGCATAGACAACGGGAGTGAATTGCAAGCTCTTCACCCTTTATGCAGCAATTCTTTGCAGTAGAATGTGGCGTTACAAGAATGCAAAGCTACACGATCAAACTATTCCAGTGCCTTCCCAGGCGATTTAGATGATCATACAAGATTTCTTGGAATATTCAAATATGTTCAAGAGGAAGGACAAAGTGAAGTTAAGCGAGGAACCGGATTTTATTGGGGTAAGGTCAAACTCTTGGATACCTCCATCAAATCAAGAGTTGAAATTTAATGTAGATGGTGCGCGGAAAGATAACAGATGTGCCATAGGTATTATTGCACGATCGTGTAGAGGCTCAGTTGTCCAAGCGTGGACAAAACGAGGGAGATGGAACTTGCCAATGGAAGTGGAAGCTGCAGTTCTTCTTCTCGCATGCAAAGTTGCTCAGTCTCTCGGCATCTACAAAGCGGTTTTTGAAAGTGATTGTAAGATATTAATTGATGCTATTCAGCAAAAGGGCATTTGTCCTTGGTGTATTCATGCTTTCGTCTCGGACTCTCGCTTATTTCTCAGCAACAACCTAGAATAGAGTTTCAAGTGGATCAACAGATCTAGTAATGTTGCTGCTTATGAGCTTGCAAAATGGGCTTCTTATCATTTAGGAAATGCATCATCTTTCTTTTTTAATGATCTCCCCTCTAGAGTCAAAAGCTTAGTGCTCGCGGAGTCTTCTTTTATTTATCATGTTGATGTAGGCTCCAACTCTTCTGTGTAATATTTGTACTTCTCTAATGCAATGGAAGGTTCAATTTAGCAAAAAAAAAAAAAAGTCTTTGATTAAGCCCTCAATCGCATTTATCGCGTAGTTATCCTAAATTGACAAAAATAATTTCCAAAAAGAATATCTAACTTTTGCTAGTTTGCAACATGTTGAAATAAGTTATAACATCTTGCGAAACGGAATGATCTCATCTATGTGCATGATTGTATAAATCGGAGCATACGTAACACACAAGATATGTGACATGTAAAATGATGTGCGAATGGCATGGCAAAATGAAGTGGCAATTAAAAATGGAATGACATGACATGTGATGTGGTAAGTGAACTCGATGTACGCTGACGACAGGGCATGCGATGGGGCGACTCAATGACTGCATGTGAATGATGTGAATGTCTATCAAGTGTCGTGTGACTTACCTTGTGAGAACCCAGTGCCTTACATTTATCTTCCTCAAATTAGCAAAAATGAGAGAGAAACACAAGTTAGAATGGCTTAAGTTGGGAGACCACTGCCATACATTTATCTACATTTATCTTCTTGAGCTTGTATCCGCTCGCTCAACGTCCTATTAGCGCGATCTTTGCATTTTTGGAAAGCTTGTGACAAGACACTTTCTGCACAGCATTGATGGGGGTAATTCGGAAAAAGTACGGTTTGGCTTAAACCGAGGCGGTTTTTTTGGGTTCGCAAATCAAATTTCAAATTGGCAAGCTTAGATCATCAAAACTGATTATTCACTATAGCTAGAAAGTTTCGTTCAAATATGAGATCTCAAAGTACTTGGTCACGGGCCGTTGCGTGACCTCTCTTGAGATGAACTACCAAGGAAAAGCTAATGGATTACTAAGCAAGCACAAACGGTTATTCATTAAAGAGATGGTATTGTCAGCTAGCATGGATTCTCTCAAGCCCATTTCAATTGCCTTTTGGGGTCTCAATTTAAACTCATAACATATCTTAACTTTTGGAGCCACCAATAATCGGTCATGAGTTGATTAGACCCCAAAATAAAATGCGCGGATACATTTTACTTTTACGAATAAGAGATTCATGGATATAGGACGTGATTACGTTAGACTAATTTGACGCCCTTTTGATACATTTTCTCTTATATCAAAAATGTTTTTTGCATGCAATTTTTGTTGGTTTTAATCCTAAACCACTAATGTGTAAGCAATGATGATGTAGGTTGTGCAAACAATCATGTAATACCTAATATTCAAAAAAATTAAAAAGTATTGAAAAGATTAAAAAACTTGGAATGCACGAGCAAGCAGAAGTGAATCTCTTTTTTTTTTTTTTTGGTAACCGAGGTGTCCAGGCCAGGTTGCACGCACCTCGACTATTCCTCGGAGAAAACTAGCATAGCAACCCACCGCCATGGCCCTCCACTTAAATCACAAGTGCTCAGCTGGCGAATCTTTATTTATCACCAATTGAAACAAGGATTTTGCACAGTTAGACTCAAAAGGGAGATACACAAATGATATATGCAAGATCATATGAAATGCATGATTATGTAGGAATATGCAATCATGATGCAAAACTAACTAGTGTGCAAACTATACTCATATTTTTTTGGGTATTTTCTCATTTAAATGCCATGATAAATATGAAATTAAACCCTACGACACTAATGGCCAAAATGGGCATGCATTTTGATGTAATGACATGAAAATCCTAATTAGACTAAGATGCCTAAAATGAATGGATTAATTAAGGCATATTCAAATGACTTAATATGAACCCCTAATGACAAATGTCATGCATACGAAATGACATGATCTAATGCAATATGATATGACATGGCTTAAATTTTTAGATGACATGATGTGCATAATCTAAGCTAACATCCATCCCTTAAATGCTAATGACATGTGATGCAATGCATTAATCCTAAATGCAATCTATATGAGATGCCAATAAATTAATTCCTAAAGACACGTGGCTTACTAAATGGCATGCAATATGAAATATGGATAATATAGAGCTAATAGTAATTAATACTATAATTAAACGCAATCTTCTTGAGTCATTAATAAAATATTTTTGAAATTTTCTTTATGGATTAGAAATAGGAAATTACCCTAAAAGTACATGATGACCTCAATTAACTAGGAAATTACGTTTATCAAATCCTAGTCATGCACTAACTAGAATTCATGATTTACTAAACTACTACATGTTTTCTATTGCATCAAATATATGAAATCCTACATTAGGAAACATATATAGATGAATATAACTTAAAATATACAATATGCATGAATATATGATAAAAGAGCAAAATTTGATAAAAGCGTGGACAATCTGATGGAAGCACAGGATCAATGAATCACTTTAAGCATTACTATCATAATTCAATGTTCATGGAAATTATGCAATATCAGAAAGAATCATCAATATCTATCAAAGATATGCAATAATTATATTATGATGCAGAGATAATATTATCGATTAATCTTAGATGCAAGTTACTATATATAAGGCATGAAAGACATAATTTGAGCTCCAACCTTTTGACAACCATATGATATGCACTGAATCAAGGTACAAAATCTAACTCTAACTCATAATCTATGCAATTACTAAACTTAACTTGATTAGGACTAACAGGGACACCAAGCGAGACTCGCAGTTAGGAGGGACGATGGTGGAGGCTCAAGGACCGCCGGTGCTCTTGGTGTGGACGGTGGCTCACGGTGGCTAGGCAGCGATGTGGAGCAATCATGAATATCACTTAGGTAGTGCTGGACGTGACAGGGGTTGGCTGGGAGCAGTGGAGTTATTAACTGTAGGTTTGACCACCGGAATTGGTGTGAATCAAGGCCAAGGATTTTTTTTTTTTGGTCTAAAGCGAAACATTCTCATTAAGTAGTAGAACTTGAAGAACAACATAGTTGGGCATCTAAACATAATAAATCCCAAAGGGGTTGGGGGAGTTTAGAGAGCCAATTAATAGGGAGGGACCCTATTCTATGAGCTTTGGCAATCCAATCGGCACAATGATTAGCTACTCTTGGACAAAATTCCACGACAACTCCTTTGAGAAGGGCCAAGAGGACCCTACATTCACTAATTAAGAGACGAGTAGTCCATGGGCTTTGGCATCGGCCTAAAATAGAGTCAACTGTCGATAAGCTATCACTTTGTAGGACCACTTGTAGGTCAAGAGTATCTCCCTGCCAATCACTTCCCCTTTCGTTCAAAACCGAACGTGCGCCTAGCTTCCTTTCTTCAGTCAAAAATTGAAGTGCTTCTCGCAGAGCTAGGGTTTCAACTAACTCGGCCGAATCAGCCCGAATTTTGTTCACGAACCCAATAATCGGCACTCCATGAGTGTCTCGACAGATCCCAGTGATTGAAGCCTCAGAGGAGCTGTTAACCTCCTCTTCCTGGTAAGAGTTTCTCTCTATCTCCATGGTGATAGTATACCCAAAATCCTACCTCTCCTTAAACCCTAATCACATCCCCATACCCATTTCACTTACCTACGATCCCACCAACCCCTAACTGTTTGCTAAATCATTCACTGTTCCATGCAATCCCATTTCTTCACCTATTCCGCTTCAAACTCATGAATCCATCCATACAAGTTTTTTGTCAATAGCACAAATCATTATAGTAGCTGCACTACACATACACCCATGAACCTTCGACCTTCTCCATGCCCTTAGCTTTGCGATTGGCTTTTCCAAGGCGTAGTTGGTAGGGTTACGGTAAAGGGGATCTCGCATTAATGGGTCTTTACAGTATAAAGGCATTTGAGATTCTGACCTTCTCTGTTTGACTAGTACGCTTGATTATTGGGGTTTCACACGGGTTCCTTTGCTGTATTTTGGAGCCATGTATCTGGATTTCTTGAGGTTTGTTTCACATGGGTTCCTTTGCTGTATTTTGGAGCCATGTACCTGGATTGCTTGAGGTTTGTTGGCGCTTAGCTCTGGGTAACCCTGTTGAGCTTTTTGTGTCTAGCTCTCTTTCTGTGATTAGTGATACGTGGGACTGCTGCTGCTTCCTATGCTTTCTTGTAGCTTGCTGCCCTATTCCAGTAAGAGTAAACATGGATGGTGAGAATGAGACTGAAATTCGTCTTGTTGCTTTATGCAAAGAGCTAGGGGATTTATGGTCAGAAGATGATGTAGTATTGATTAGGGGTGAGGTCCCTATGGAGAAAAAACGCATATGTGACTTAACACTATACGGGAAGTTATACTCGAAGCCAAATGTGAATTTCCAAGCTTTTCTAAATACCATGAGGAAAGCCTGAAAATCAGATTCAGTCATGTGCGTACCGATATAACCTGGGTTTTTCTTGTTTACTTTCAGTTCAAAAGCAGAGAAGAGAAAGGTTCTAGATTCTGGACCTTGGTCATTCTCAAGAGACTTGCTGGTCTTGAAGCAATGCGAACCAGACATTCCAGAACATTGTTATGAGTTCACTCACTGTGCTTTCTGGGTTCATTTTCTTGGTTTACCGATGGGGAGGGTTACAAAGGAAGTGGTGCGAGATGTGGCTGAGAAAATTGGCCAAGTGCTCGAGATTAAACAGGAATCGAGAGGTAACAGCCATTACCAAGTTGGGAAAGCAAGAATCCACCTCGATTTATCTAAACCCCTCAAGCCTGGGACTATTATTAATCTCGGTTATAAAAAAACATTGGGTTGATTTTAAATACGAAAGACTCCCACACTACTATTACTCATACAGGAGAATCGGCCATTATACCACTTATTGCAAGAAGTGCCTTATGAGGAATCGGGGTTTAAAGATAATATTACAAGCAAGTTTGGTCTATGGCTTAAGGCTGAGATGGGCGAGTATAGCCCATATTGGAAGTTATTCAATGGCAAAGAGATGCCGAACATTGAGGTGGAAGAAATGGTCCCTGAATCACCAATCCATCAACCCCAATCTAAACCAAGGCAGGAGAGAGAGAAGAGGAAAGAGACTAATTTGCTTCTAATTGATTCCCAGCCTAAAGATGTCCAATCTTCCACGTATGGGGCCCTTGATGACATGGATGCACAGAACACTCAACTAGTGCTAATTGAGTCCTCCAGCGACCCCAATTCAGCCGAGAATTTTAAGAAAGGGAAAAATAGCTAGAAGGAGTCAGCATCAAAGAAACAAAAGAGGTTTAATCCGTATAGAAAGCAAGGCATGCTATCTCAATTCCTTGATGAGAAGCAGTTATTCGAAACCCTGTTCAACTTGTGAATGGTGTGAATGAGTGGGCTTTGGTGGACAGCCCTAATAAGCCACCAAGGTATATATGAAGATCTTGAGCTAGAATTGTCAAGGTTTGGGCACTCTCTTGACATTCTAGCATCTTCCAGCCTTAGTGGCTCTTGAAAAGCCCAGTTTAATTTTTCTAATGGAAATGAAAAATCAAGAACCTGCTATGGAAAGAACCAGGAGACGGCTCCATTTTCAGAATTCAGCGATAATAAACCCAGTTGGTATTGTTGGAGGACTAGTAATCATGTGGAACGAGGAGGTGGCTGTTGAAGTAGAGAATAGCTCGAAGATATTCATTGATGTAACTTGCAAAGATCAGGGCAGTGGTAGAAGGATGAGAATTACTTTTTTGCATGCTCCTAGCAATTATCAGGAGAGGCTTCTCCTGTGGCAGCAATTACGCATCATTTCCTCTATTAATAATCTACCTTGGCTTTCTATTGGAGACTTCAATGAAGTTCTATATAATTAGGAGAAGGTAGGGAGAAGAAGAGAGGATCATTATAGGCTCATTGCCTTCCGCGACCTCTTGTACGATTGCTCACTTATGGATATTGAAAGCAAGGGTTGTGCATTTACTTGGGCCAACAACAGAGAGGGTGATGCTTTGGTTAAAAAACGGCTGAATAGGGTGCTATGTAATTTGGATTGAAGAGTGTTATTTGCTAATGCGGAAGCCTATGCATTGCCAGCAATTGGCTCCGACCACAGTCCATTATTGCTCGCAGTGTACTCATCTTGGACTAAAAGAAAGAAAGAATTTAAGTTTGAAGCTTTCTGGTTGGAGGAGCCTGACTGTTGTGAGATAGTGCGGAAAGCGTGGAATGTACGGAATAACCCCTGAGAGGATATTGTGAGTAAATCGAAGAGAGTTTCACAGGCCTTGGTAGAATGGAGTTGAAAGAAGTTCTCTAATGCTTCCAAACAAATTGCGATGTTACGAGGGAGACTCACTAAACTTACCAATAGTACATAGATGGGTTCGAGTAAGGCGAGCACTCAGCAAATCATTGAACGTATTGAAAAACTATGGAGGCAAGAAGAATTGTATTGGGGCATGAGATCGCGCATCGATTGGCTTAAGTGGGGAGGTAAGAATACAAAGTTCTTTCATGCAACTAGCATTCAGAGAAGACAAAGAAACAGAATTTCTTTACTGAAAATTGATGCGCAAACTTGGTGTCGGGATCCGAGGGAGATAAAGAGGCATATATATAAGTTCTATCAATCACTTTATGACACTGTGGGCCCTAGAAATTTTCAGCCTATACTTGAGGTATGCCATGCTTTAGTAGGGGCTGATATGAATGACTCTTTAATGGCTCCAGTTACGTTAGAGGAAGTAAGAGAGGTAGTCTTCCAAATGGGAGCAGTGAAGGCACCAGGGCCAAATGGACTAAATGGACAATTCTATCACCATCATTGGGAGTTTATACAACAGGATGTGTTTTAAATGGTCACCAACTTCTTTGTTTCGGGTATTTTTGATCCTTTTCTCAATAGAACTCATATTACTCTCATTCCTAAAGTTTCAAACCCGGAGTGTATTTCTCAGTTCAGGCCTATAAGTCTTTGTAACTTTAGCTACAAGATTATTTCTAAGGTTATAGCGAATCGCCCAAAACCTTGGCTTCCTGACCTCATTACCACAGAGCAATGTGCCTTTGTGAGTGGTAGGCAAATACAAGATAATATCTTTATAGTTCAAGAGGTTTTACATCAATTGAGAATACACAAAAGGAAAAGAAAATTCCAAGCGCTTCTTAAATTAGATATGCAGAAGGCATATGACCAGGTGGAATGGGATTTTCTATGTGCATGTATGCTGAGGATTGGATTCTATGAAAGATGGGTTTCTTTGGTAAAACAATGTCTCTTTACAGTTACTTTTAGTGTGAAGGTTAATGGGGAACCATTGCCTTACTTCCACTCAACCCGAGGCATTAGGCAAGGAGATCCATTATCACCATACCTATCATAATCATGGCGAACGTGCTTTCCTATTTATTAACCTAAGCAATTGCGGATGGCAGTTTAAAGGGGATAAAATTGAATAGACATTGCCCAATACTTTCTTATTTGTTGTTTGCGGATGATGCGATTTTCTTCTTGGATGGCACTATCACAGAGTGTCAAAATATGGCAAATTTGTTGAATCAGTATGGCTTTGCCTCAGGTCAAGCCATTAATCTAAACAAGTGGGGAATTTACTTCAGCAATGGTTGTCCCCAGAATCTAAAGAGTAACATGGTGAATGAATTGAGAGTCCCAATCATCGAGAAGACGGGGATATATTTAGGCATTCCTTCGGACTGGGGTCGGTCAAAGAAAGAAATGTTTGCTTGGATCCTAGCGAGAGTTAATATGAAGTTAGAGGGATGGAAAGAGAAGTTGTTGACGAAAGCTGGCAAAGAGGTGTTGATCAAAATGGTGGTTCAGGCGCTACCCCAATATGCCATGTCTATATTTAAAATTCTCATTTCTATTTGTAAAGCAATCGAACAGAAAGTTGCTTCCTTTTGGTGGAAACAAAACGCCTCTAAATTGGGGGTTCATTGGAAGAGATGGGAAGTATTGAAAACAAGGAAAGATAATGGTGGACTTGGTTTCAAAGACCTCGTTGATTTGAACTGGCCCTGCTGGGTAAGCAAGCTTGAAGACTAGCACAATCCCCTTCAGCATTGTGGAGTCGGATCCTAAAAGGAATTTACTTTCCTAAAGTTAAAATCTGGAATGCTAGCAAAGGTTCTCGTCCGTCTTGGGGGCGGCAAAGCTTGATATTGGGGAGAGATGCAATTAGCCAAAATATAAAATGGGTGGTTGGAGATGGGAAGAGTATCGATATTCGCCAGGACAAGTGGCTTTCAGCTGGTGTTATTGGTGGCCCGGCGAATAGGGAAGATCCTAAATTGGTGACGGAGCTTATTGATCATGAAGCAAAGGTTTGGAACGTACAAAAGTTAGAAGTGCTCTTTGAAGAACGCATGGTACAGGAAATTTTAACTATCTCTCTATGCGCCAATTCAAGCAAGGACCAGCTTATCTGGACAGGAAACAGGGATGGATCCTTCACGGTCAAGAGTGGATACAATATCATTCAATCAACCAGTAAAGTACCAAATACAATACAAGCGACATCATCCTATCAGCCTCCTCGTGTTCTATGGAATACTATTTGACAGCTGTGTTCTTCTCCTAAAATATGATTCTTTTTGTGGAGTGTGTGTCAAAACGCACCACCCACAAAGGACAATTTGCATAAACGTAAGCTGTTACCTGTTGAGATTTGCCCGTTATGTTGACAAGCCCCAGAAACAGTTGAACATATGTTCATTTTGTGCGAGTGGACCAAGGCTATATGGATGGATTCAAGAATAAAGATCAACACATCCCCGAGAAACATCACAAGAATGGATATGACAGTAGGATTTAACATACCTCCGAGAGAATTGATTGCTGGTATACTTTGGTTGATATGGAAAGCTCGAAATTCCTATGTTTTTTCAAGGTTGCAACCCAAATCCAGGTACAAACGTGGACGAAGCCCTCGCCCTGCAGAAGAGTTTCGTGCTGCAGTCCCAAATACCCAAGAGTTTAACAAAGAAGAGTGGTGATTTACCGATGGGGTGGATGCCGCAAGGCCAAGGATTTGACTCGGTGATAGTTGACACCTCTTGGCCGAATCTCAGGGTCTCTGAATCTTTGACGCTTGATTCCTTTGGTGGGGTTGAAAGAACTAGGTGTCCTAGACGTCTGCTTAATAATATAACGCATTATAACCTGTAACGAACACGTACTCATCATTTTTGCAAGATCGCGCATTGGGCTCTCCCTGTCTTGATCCAACAATCCGATTGGTTCGGTTTTTCTTTTTTTTTTTGTCGAAGACATACTTTCTTAAAATTTCTTACCATCTCCATTGGACAAACTCAAGAATAATGCCTGAACATACTCTCCACAAAATTTGAGCAAGATCCAACGGTTGACGAATACTCACTCGTTGATTTCGTGAAACTGCCTGCTGGAATTTTTTTGCTACCGAGAGAGAGTTTCAAGATTGCCGAGATGGAGAATGAGAGTTTTAGAATTTTTGAGAGCTCTCTGAGTGTATCATTTGTATGTATCCCTCTCTTTTTGACTGAATAAAATAGGCCCTCTTGTAAGAAAAAAAATTTCCTACTTTCCTATTTTGGATCAAGCAAATATACAATTAAAATTTGGATATTTCTCTCTCTTACTCCCATATGGCCGACATTTTGTAATATATATCCCATAATATGACCAAAAATCATCCTCTCATACTTTATGTTCTGCTGAAATTATTTGCCTTAGAACACCTACTTTCCAAGTTCAGAACATCAAGCGATAAATGTGATTTTCGGCCAAGAGAGGGAGATAAATGGGTTGGCCTAAATTTCCCAATTAAATGGGCGAAGTTTTGAAATTCAAATGAGATTAGGGCCTCTTTCCTCAAACCCAGGCAGCACTTTGGGCTAATACAAGGTAATTTATGATCAGACCAACTTAAATGCAATTTATTTACTAAACAAGAAAGTCCCTAATGCCCGTAATGCAAATGTCAAGCATGTCAATGATATTTTGTTTAGGGATCGGGGGGTCAATCCCTAATTTCTATATGATATGTGACTATAGAATAAACAAAATTTAGGTGTTAACATGAGCATTGAATATGCGGTTGCTAATGTTCCATAATGCAATTCAAAAAATTTATTTCTTCTTTTGGTAAATCTTGTACCTCAAAGAGAATATTAAACCACTGCGAGCGATACAGTTACCACCATGGGAATCCGCACTTATTAAGAGTCTATTTTTTTGTTGCTAGAAACAGACGTGATAAATGTCGATTTATCGAACGTTCAGATACAATACCGAATGAATTGAGAAACAGGTAAATCAGCCCTTCCAATCCACCTAATATCCATATTAAAGAATAGGTAAAAAGGAAATAGCCCCGTCTAGATACATTTTTAAAATGCATTTAGTCAATAGGATAAGAATTCGGATATGATAAAAAAAATGCTTATATCCTACCTTGTGTCCGTGAAAATATCACACATAATGTCGGATAGTATTTGGTTCATCTATGTTATACTAGGAAAAAAAAAGGGGAAAGAACACTAGAAGTGCTAAAACTTGTGTACTGCGCTCACTTTAGTGTCAAAAGTTTTCGCTGGCTCTCTTAAGTCCCAAATCAGAGGAAAAACGATCACTTAAATGCCAGCGACGAGAAATTCCGGACAAATTAATATGTGGCTTTTATAATAAAATTTTAATCTGATTTGGATTTTTTTAAAAAAGAAATTAGTCTACGTGGTATTTCCATGTGTATATTTCAATTTTTTAAATATTTTTTTTTATTTTTTGATTTTTTTCTTTTCTTTCTTCTTCTTCTTTTACCTTTGGCTGGTAACCGGACACCAGCCACTGGCCATGGTCGGCTGCTTGGCCTTACCCGAATAAGGCCGCCGTCGCCCGCCACAAGCGAGGCCCGGCTGACCCTCGCAGGGGTGAAGGCGGGTGAGCCCCAGCGAGGGTCAACCTCGCCAGATTTGGCGAGGTCGGCCCTCGCCCAGGCCACAGCAGCCTCGTCGGATCTAGCGAGGGGAGCCCTCGTTGGGGCTCGCCTCTGCCCAAGTGAGGCAAGGCCAACCCTCACCGGGGATTGGTCGCCCTCACCCAGGTGAGGGTCGGCCGAGCTTCGCTTGTGGTGAGTGACGGCGGCCTCGTCCGGGCGAAGCCAGGCGGCCGACCATGGTTGGTGGTCGGTGTTCGGTCACCGAACAAAGGTAGAAGAAGAAAAAAGAAAAGAAGGAAAAAAAGAAAAAAAATCAGAAAAAGAAATTTTAAAAATCGAAAAAATATTAAAATATTATTAAATATTGTCCTTGTAGGGCCGATGTGCCACAGAGGACTGAGAAATTAATAAAATATGGCCACGTCAGATTTCCGACGATCTAAATCAGAGTTGGCATTTAAATGATCATTTTTTTTTAAATGTGACACTAAAGTGATTCGAAAAAAACTTTTGACACTAAAGTGAGCGTCGTACACAAGTTTTGACATTTGTAGTATTCTTCTCTCGAAAAAAAATAGTTCAATAAATTGCTGAGTAAATTAAAAATTCCCTAGATCTATCGATGTAGCCACTGGGACTATCATGACATCTAGAGACAGCAATCACTATGGTGGTTCACCGCTATAATCAAAATCAGAGAGAGCATTGGTAGACGAGGGAGACTATGAAGAGCCGCGACCAAGGTGATGGTGGTCTCTTCGGAATCAAAATGAGAAATGGTGGTTGGATCTGCTGGCAGTTTGCCTAGAATGGTGGAATCCCGTGATGGTTACGCAACTTGAGATCTCGAGAGAGAGAAAAAGGATCAAATGATCACTTGAGATCTATGAACACTGCGCAATAGTCGTGAGAGGCGCCACCAGTGATGTTGATGGTGGCACTGGTTTAAGGACATGCTAAATTGGGTTTCAAAACGAATATGTACATGGTCTTTGTCCCCCCTTTTTTGTTTTTCGTATGTTTCTATTTATTCTAGGGGCATTGGCACAAAAACTCGGTTATTTCGAAGCTTGTGAAATATCTAGAATCTCATGACCTGATTAAGTCCAGATCTTTGGCCCATGCATGTTATCCTAATTTAGAACAATTTTCACATGATTAGTATAATTTGAACGTATAAACTTCACTTCCAAACCCCACTTATTCCATTTCCCTTTCCAGTTTTCTCGTTATATCTCTATCAATGAGATTCATCCATAATTCACGGTCCGATGGGACTTATCTCCGGTTCTCCGCACTGATTTCCAAGAAGATCTCTAGGATGGCCAACCAGATTGGGAGATGGACACACAAGTCAACCACCAACTTTTCAAATTGACGCACATGATTCTTG
This sequence comes from Syzygium jambos, assembly GCA_031216235.1. Taxonomy (NCBI): domain Eukaryota; kingdom Viridiplantae; phylum Streptophyta; class Magnoliopsida; order Myrtales; family Myrtaceae; genus Syzygium; species Syzygium jambos. The sequence continues at coordinate 9,802,113 of CM062220.1, forward strand.
GGGAATAGAAGCGGTTGACTTTCAGATGAGAGTATTATGATATCTCCATTGAAGCGCACATAATCACATGATGTCTTCACGTGTACCAAAGTCATCCAAAACAGAGCTTAGTGGCCGACACCATCTTTATCATCATTGCCTACTTCGGCATCGATCCATGTCACAAGAATATATGTTCCGCTAGATCGATGTCACATGATTTACTAATGATCTATTCGCTTTAAATCGAAAAAGTTCAATGAGGACTGGTCGAAAATTTTCCTATAAAATTCCATTCGACACTCATTTCAAAAGTTAACCCAGATATGGGGAATGCTCTAGTTTTGATACTTTACCTGGGCAATAAGAATTTCGGGGTGTCAGCAACTCATCGGAACAGGTGGTGTCGTGGTGCAACCATAGCTATGTCGAAAACGGGATCATGTGAAGCCAGGCAACATATCGCTGAGCTTGCGGGTGCGCCGGTATTATGGAATTCTTAGCGATTTCGAAAATATTTGATTTTTCTCCATGCGCAATTTACTAAATAATTGCCATGTTTCATATCGATTATACATCAGTACTACTAGAATAGAATTTCCATCACTAGATTAATAAATTCAATTACCAAGTGGAAAAGACAAAGGTAATCTCAATACTAATTAATATCTTGGGACTAGGCCCGGGTCAAATCCAAATGAATGAAAAAGTGCTAGTTGAGCTCATATACAACATTGGAGCGACACATATTTGATTTTATTGATTGCCTTTCGCCATATAAGGGATAATGACACAAAAGTCCCTGAACTTTAGCCTAATATACAATTTGGTCCATAAATTTTTAATTTGTTCAATGTAGTCCTTGAACTTGAACCTAACGTTTAATGTGGTCATTAAACTTTTAATTTGTTCAAAATGATTGTTAGTTTTTTGGTACATATTCAATGTAGTCCATGAAAGATATGAAAATGTTCAATGTAGTCCTTGAACTTAAATTAATGAAAGGACTATACTAAATATTTCTCTATAGTTCAGGGATTAAATTGAATATATACTAAAAGTTCATGGATAATGTTGAATAAATCAAAAGTTCAGGGATTACATTGCACATTGAGTTAAAGTTCAAGAACTACATTGAATAAATTAAAAATTCAGGGCCGCATTATATATTGGACCAAAGTTAAGAGATTACTTATGCCATTTTCCCAATTGTTTATATTAAATCTCCCTCTGAACCTTTCTTTGTCTTTTCCACTTATGGAGGGAAGGGATTTGAACTAGATCTCTCCCTCCCCTCCTAGTTGTTTTTCCTTTAATTTCCTTTTGTTTCGTTTCTTACTCTCCCGATCTAGTTTTAGATCCGGGAGCTTTGCTCTCCCAATCTTATATATGTGAGCTTTTCTTTCCGATCTAAATTTAGATTTTGGAGTTTTAATGAATAAGTACTCTGCCTTCAGTTTCAATGGTGTTTATAGTAGCTTCGATGTCAAATATGTGCTCATTCAACGTGTTTTAGTTAAAAGCTTTGGCGCTAAGCACTGGTTAAAGGCTTGCTTTCACATGTGTCAGGTTCGATCTTATTCAACATGTTTATGTTGTCTACGTACAGTGATGGTGTTGGGGATGCCGAATTTAGGCGCAACCACCGAAAGGTAAAGCCATAATTACAGATGGAGATCCCAATGTATGCTTATCACCGATGATGCTATGTGATTTAGTGATCGATCGCCGATTATTTCGCTTGAACGCAGTTACAAATCTGTTCTTGAAGAATGAGCGTATGATGATCTCTGCCAACCATGCTTTGGTGACAATGTCTTGATTTTTTGTTTTTGGTTTGTTTTGGATCTTTATTGGTTTGCCTTGTTATTATGTCTTTTGATATTTCTTATGAATCCTTTCATCTATCATTTTGATATTGAATGAAATTTTTTTTGACAAAAAATAATAATAATGTGATTGTGATGTACTCTTATTCATTTTTTACTACGACCCGCTTAATAAACGTCTACTTACAATGTGTAAAGTCAGTTAAAATATTAAAATTTAATTTATAATTTAATATGTCTAGAATTGCTAATGTACACGGTGCCTCTGGCAAGAAGATACAAAATGACAGAACAGCAATAAAATGGGAGTTGGCTATCGATGCTCCCGATGTCTGAGTCTGACGTACAAGCACCAGTTAGGTTATTATTAATGATGTGCCCTATGCACTCCCCATCTGCTAATGCAATCATCCTTTTTGGCTTCCTGCATCAGAGAATGAGATTGTGTTCCTCCTCGATCTCTATGTCTCCTAGCCTCAACGATATGTTTCTTTTTTTTTTTTTTTTGATAATCCAGGGAACCCCCGCACGGCCGACAGTCGGGGAGTAAACCCTGGTGCGACACGTGCTAGCCACCACACACGTGCCACCGGTTAAGTCGCCCTGCGGCGCCCAGGATTCGAACACTCAACCTTTTGCGAGAGGAAGAGTGCGCGCTCCAGCAGCGCCACCCAGGCGGGTGGTGATATGTTTCTTTTATTATCTTTTCCCCTAGAAAAAAAGAGGAATTTTGTGTGTATCAAAACGTGGACCATGTCGCTTGACCATGTCTATCATATGCTATTATAATTTCCATAGTTTGCAAAAAAGGAAATGAAGAAATTAGATGATTGAATTTGGGCTGGGTCACAAATCGAATCACTCTTCAAAGGGGATGTAATGGGGTTGGTCCAATATGGGATTCTTCTTATTTACTTTAGTTTCAGGCCAGCTTTAGGAAGAACTCTGGCTAATTCCCGAGTATAACCAAGAACGGAAGCAGGATTGGTTTGAGAAGATTGCTATCGTTCCAGATCCACCCCGATGACTCTTCAACTTGCCTCGTAAATTGTTCTAGCAAAAAAAAAAAAAACTTGCCCAAAATTGTGTCCAAGCATGCATGAAGCCAACGAGTGGCCAACGAAGGAGTGTATTGGACTGCTATTGATGGCTAGCTATTAGTGAATGCACGGACAATTGGGATAGTCAATAAACTCCAACAGCTCATATTTATTTCAAGGGCATTATTAGAATAAAAATGCAAGACCAAAATACCTTAATAATTGTCCAAAAAGTCTTAAATCTATAGTGTGGCGGCTAATTCATTCGAAAACCTTTCAATTGTGTTAATTTAATCCTAAAATTTTTTACGATTTACCAATTTAGTTCTTCTGGCCAGTTTTTATGCGAAATCGCTGACTTAGACATCGATCAGCCTACATGGTATGGGCAGCACTAATGTAGATGATTTTTGAAATTTTAAAATTTTTTTTGAGTTTTTCTTTCCTCCTTTTCTTTTTGCCAACGGCTGGTTACTGGCCACAATCAATGTTCGATGAGGGCCACCAGATCGAGCTTTGCCCTCACATAGTTAAGGCTCGGCGAGGGTTAGCGTTGCCAAATCTGACGACGATGCCCCTCGCCCGTGCTTAGGAGAGGTTGACCCTTGTAGGCAATTGCCTGTGGTTGGTGGTCGGCAATCGGCCGTTAGTGAAAGGAAAAGAGGAAAAAAAAAGAAAAAAATACAAATTTTTGAAAAATAAAAAAATCCAAAAAATCATCTACATCAGCAATTCCCAGCCAAAATTGGCAAATTGTCAATATGTTTTGGACTGAATTGTCCACTATACAATAGGTTTAGGACTTTTTAGATATACCCTTAATAATATAGATATATGATAAATCACATCAAACTTGCAATTACAATCATTTATACAAAGGGAAAATTACCCAATGAGTCCTAAACATATTATATAGATGCCCATTGAGTCCTAATCTTTTCAAATTTGTCAATTTAGTCCTAAATCTTTGTGTGAAATTCAATTCTAGTCCTCCAGGCTAATGTTCACTGAAAATTGCTAATGTGATGATCTAGTCATTTCAAATGTTTCGTGTCAGTGTATCTCATATTGAATCTCAACAATAGTTTTGGTGGCTAAAAATAACTTCTATGGCCACAAAACTTTCGTGGGGGAAAAGGCATATCTTTTGGCACGAAAAGCTTTATAGTTGCCACATGTTTGTGGCAACAGGGTGGATCCTTAACCACGAAACGTGTTTCATGGCAATAGAAAGCGTTTCTAGCCACAAAATAATGCTCGTGGCAAACTTTTCATGACTCTCTGTCCCATATTTTACCACGAAAATAATTTTTTCTAGCTAATGCTGTGTTTGTATTACTGAAAATGTTACATTTCTAAAAAAATATTTTCCCAAAAGTCATTTTTTAGGAAAATAACAATATTTTTCGGTGTTCGATCAAAATCTAATAAAAATTGGAAAATATTTTCTGTCGTTTGGAAAGGAAATCTGATTTGATTTTCTTCAATAAATATACGCTATTCAGGCTCTAGTAACTTACGTATGAGCGGTTAGGAAACTAGACATAGGCACCAAGTTCCCAAGTCTAGTGTCAATGGATCCAACCCGAGCATCGAAGACTCGAGCACGAGCACCAATTCCATAGAGGCCTAGCTCGGGACCATGGTGCCTTTGCTCAAGTCCCCAGCACTCGAGCTCAAGTCCCCGACACTCAGGCCATGGTCTATCAAGGCCGGGTCGAGGAACCTAATGGTCGTGGTCGAGTTCGCAAAGGCCTAGGTCCGGCCTAGATCTATCTAGGCTAGGCTCGGGACCTCGATGCCTGTGCCCGAGTCCTTGACATAGGGCTCAAGACACTATGCCCGATTTTGGGTCTTTCAAGGTCAAGTCCCTGCCTTGAGTCCATTGAGGATGAGTCCGGGATGCTAGTGCCAGTGCT